>PITA01032844.1:0-13465 GCA_004023965.1 Spilogale gracilis
GGGAACCCTCTTACACTGTTGGTGGGAATGTAAACTGGTGCAGCCGCTTTGGAAAACAGTTTGGAGATTCCTTAAAAAATTAAAGATAGAGCTACCCTATGACCCTGCAATTGCACTACTGGGCATTTACCCCAAAGATACGGAAGTAGTGAAAAGAAGGGCCATATGCACCCCAATGTTCATCGCAGCAATGGCCACATATTTACTCTTCTATACATTTTTGCAAATTAGGGAGATATTATAGACATATGCTCTCTCTGAATAATTATGTAACTTTTATAGTAATAAAGCAAAAATATGATAGTGGGCTCACCATAAACAAAACAAGAAACACATGAAAGTTCTTCATAAACAATTAAGAGCACAAGAAACTTAAGGAATGGAAGTCAAAGGAACTGAGCAATCAGGAAGTGTCACTTAAATTATCTATGTTTCTAATAAAATCCATTTACCTTTGGTGAACCAGTTGGGCTGCCACAGGGAGACCGAACTATGCCTTTCTGGATTAGATCCAGGCGAGGAGGCACTGGTGGCAGGCTTAGATGTGGGATCTGGAGAGGATCTGGATGTGGCTTTCTTCTCTGTGCAAGGGGAGAGGATCCCGGGGATGTGACTGGGGAATTTTGCCTGTCAGTGCACTAGAACAGAGAAGGAGAAAGATGACGTTGATCTGATGTGTAAAATGTATGTCTTTCAGTTCTTAAGGAAGACATTTGGTTTGAGAAGGTGTCTGCCATTGAACATCTGTTAAACTCAGTTTACTTTGATTAATAGATGGAAAGTGCTCATACTGTTCCTCAAGGGCAGTATTATGTAAAGAACAAATGGGTAAATTTCTCCTACATATTGCAGCAAGGCCTAGGAAAAAAGAAGAGCAAAACCATAGTTGAAAAACAATCAAAGGGAAACATTTCCCACAGAAACTCGTCCACATTTTATGAGGAAGCCAGAAATATACAATGCGGTAATGCACATTGCTCTTGGTTTCTAGAGAATTTTTTTTTCTTAAATCTTTGATTTATAGTCTATTCTAGAACTTAGAAGTCATTTTGTTCCATACAAAGTATCCAGTGCATAGTCTACTTTCATATAAACCAATTAAATCAGGCAGGGTTTAAAAAAATTAAAATGTGTATTTAAAATAAAAACAGTCCAATTGTTTTTCCCCAGGACTTCACATGGAAAAGAAATCCTCAAGTGAAATGTTTTTCCTTGCTACTAAATGTTTTCTACTTTGTCTTTTAGATGAAAAGGCATCAAAAGGCCAGGAACAAGTACTTTGATTTGTACATATGTAACCTTCTTTTATTTTGGAATTTTTCTTTTAATGTGACATAACCTGATTGTGATTTCATACAAAAACCATACCAATTAGTCAAATAGCCTTACCAAGGTAAACAATATTCTGGAATATGGAATATCAGGCAGCTTTCTTTCCAAGGCTAAGTTATAGCTCTTTGGAGATTTAGGTTTGATTTTTATACCTACTATGCTTTGATAGTCATTCATTTCCTAATGGTAGCATTTTTAGAGTGTTAAGCTTGTTGCTAACCATTCTCCCCCTAACATTACTCACCTTTATAAGAGCAGACAATGTCACCAATTGAGAACTTAATTTGAGCTGTAGCAACAGTGACAAAGATTTAGCCATTCTGTCTTTATCTGAGAGGGGATGACAGATTTGTGTTCACATCCACACTTAGTTACACTGTGTAAGGCTTTTTCTAATTAACTAAAATTGGGGCTTGTTTGGTGTTTTTCTCATGATTAGACTGGGCTATGGAAGGAAGATGAAGGTCAAGTAATATTTTAAGCACATCATATCAAGGATCCACACCATCAATATGATTCATCATTGTTGATGCTGACCTTGATTACATGGCTGAGGTACTATCTGTCAAGGTCTCTTCCCTGTCAAGTTACTCCCTTTTTCTTCTCCTGTCCATTCCATACTCTGCACAAGGAACTCACTGTGCACAGACTGCACTTAAGGAGGGGGGAGTTATGGTCTCTACTGTGAAGGCTTTTTTTTTCTTTAAAGTTTTGTTTATCTATGAGAGAAAGAGAGAGAAAGAGAGAGAGAGAGAGAGAGAGAGAGAGAGAGAGAGAGAGAGAGAGAGTGTGTGTGTGTGTGTGTGAGGGGCAGGGCACAGGGAGAGAATCTTCACACCAACTGCCTGCTGAATAGGGAGCTCAATGCAGGGCTCGATCTCAGGACCCATGAATAAGATCATGACCTGAGCTGAAACCAAGAGACGGATATTTAACAGACTGAGCCTGCCCAGGCACCTTGAGGCTTCTTAAAAATAAATTTGATTGGCTACACAAAATCTAGACCATACCTTAGATATGCCCGAATATTGTCATGACATTGCTAAACTGCCATTCTTTGCTTTTCTCAAGTGTGCCAACAAACTAAAATAGGTCAACAAATTTACCCATAATTTCACATGACAATTTTAAGAAACTTTTCTTCTTTTTAGTACTTCCATAATTCTTTTTTGTATTTCTCACCCTGCAAGAAGATAAAAAAAATCTCAATTGTTACTAAATTAGAAGAGAAAAAGTAGAAACTCTGTAGTCATAATAAAGTGATTTTAATGTAGCCAGTGATTCTTTTTTTTTTTTTAAAAAAGATTTTATTTATTCATTTGACAGACAGAAACACAAGCAGCGGGAGCGAGAAAGGGAGAAGCAGGCTTCCCGCCAAGCAGGGAGCCTGACGTGGAGCTCGATCCTGGGTCTCCAGGATCATGACCTGAGCCAAAGGCAGTTGCTTAACCAACTGAGCCACCCAGGTGCCCTGTAGCCAGTGATTCTTAAAATATATGATTCTACCCAAAAAGCCATGGAGCCTCACACGGTCAGGAATCTGAATCTTCTGGAATAAAAATGATCACCAAATGATCATACACATAACAGAAAGAATTCCTGATGTAAACTATCTGAATTAAAATATCTTAGTATTTTTGATCAGGAGCTAGCACAGGATCTCTAATTCTCTACAATTCCCATTAAAATCAACTACATTCTCTGAGAATTAGTAAAACGTCACCTGATAAAAATGCTTTGTTGTTCTGGTTATTGTCCTTTACAAAACAGACTCAAGAAGCAAAAGTACCCGCAGTTCCTATTCCAAACTAACACACATGCACATACACACATGTGTGTGTGTGAGAGAGAGAATGCATAGCACTTTATCCATTCACTTGTTAGCAGAGTAAGTTTTCAGTGTTAGGTGCACACAAAGCAGACTGCTGAATAACACCTCTGCCCCTCTGGGCGCTTTTCTTCCATAACTCTCTTCCTGCTTCTTTCATTACCTTAAAATGAGAATTCGGACACAGCCAACAGCCCATCACCACTATTGGACCTTGACTTTTGCTTTAGCTATTAATATTTAAAGTTACCAAATTCATAGTATGTTTAAATAAAGGGATGGATTTGGTGTGAAATGAATGAACTGTTAGATATTGAAAGGGTATACTGAAAATCCTCAGGAGACATCCAAACCCATGTTTGTGGTACAGCAATAACCTTGAACTTCTCGATACTTCCAGATAAGCACACTCTCAACGGCTTCATGAATGTAACTGGAAGCAGAGCTTGCTTAAGCACAATTCATACTGTAGTCTCAAGGTGATTATATACCATCCTCCTGAAAAACCAATTCATTTTGAAGCATTACAATATCTGTACATTGACTTAGAAGGATTTTATGGAGGACATATTTGTCTGTGAAGAAAAAAGAAATGTTTCATCTTTATTGATTAAGTGGATTTTAAATTTACCATAAGTTATTTATTCTCCTGAGTCCCTCTGAATTATAGTAAATTCCCCATGTTAGAGTAATTTAATAATGCCCTTTAGATTAATAATGCATTATTTTTTGCTGAAACTTTCACTCTCTCTATAAACAATTCTGTATTTAAGAGTACTGAGGGCTGCCTGGGTGGCTCATTCGTTAAGCATCTGCCTCTGGCCCAGGCTCAGTCATGATCCCAGAGTCTTGGGATGGAGTCCCACACTGAGCCCCTCATCAAGCCCTGCATCATGCTCCTTCCTCAGCAGAAAGTCTGCTTCTCTCTCTCACTCCCCCTGCTTGTGTTCCCTCTCTCACTGTGTCTCTGTCAAATAAATAAAATCTTTTTTTTTTTAAAGAGTATTGAAATTTTGCATTAACTTTTATTGCTGGCAAAATTCAATGCTAACTATGAACACAACTGTAAAGATTCTTAGTAGGCACTTTTAGTAGATAGTTACATAAATGGCCATTTTTACTTGGATAATCACTATTTTTCTTTCCTATTTGATAGTCTAAGGAGAAAAGACACCTAACACAATGCTTCACATCCCAGCTCATAATTAAATTCTTTTTTTTTTAAATTTTTTAAAAAAATATTTTATTTACTTGACAGAGAGAAACACAGCCAGAGAGGGAACACAAGCAGGGGGAGTGAGAGAGGGAGAAGCCCGACGCGGGACTCGATCCCAGGTCTCCGGGATCATAACCTGAGCTGAAGGCAGTCGCTCAACCAACTGAGCCACCCAGGCGCCCCCATAATTAAATTCTTAAGATGAGACATTAAAAATTTATGACATCAAAACTTATCAACTCAATGAGAGGAATGGAAAGTTGGCCCTTTTTACCCTTCTGGAAATAAAAAGAAGCAAATAGACTGATTTAATGTAGATCTAAAATTATTTTTTCTTTAAACTATACCTCTGTCTCTATATAATATTTGAGTATTTAATGGTCTTTTAAAGGACTAGGATTCCAGAGTATCAGAAGTTCCCCTGTAAGTAGGAAGGACAAATACCTCTAAGGCTGAGCTGTGACACAGGCATGTGGCCAGTCACCTTCAATCTGCTGATTTATATTCTTTACAGAATCTATCTGGACATTTCCCTCAGCTCTTCCTCCTGTGTCTTCTTCCACAGGTCTAATCCCCATCTCAATATCCTTCAGGCCATTTACTGTTCTCTGCTTCTGATGTGGGATAAAAGGAGTTGTGGGGGGAAAACAGCAACCACAAGCAACAAGTCTGGAACTTACTCTCTGACTTGGGTTTCAATTCTAAGACTGAACTATGCTAATTTACCCTTCTCTTACTGATGTGTCTAATAGTCCTCAAATCTCCATTCTGTATAGAAATGCAGATTTAGTATGTATACATAAAACTTTTTGAGTGGAGGAGTAGGAAAATGTTTATTTAATCCTGAATAATAACAGTTAGGTATTTTTGTGGCTCAGGATACACACTTGATTGGAATATGTGAATTTCAAGTGTGGCTGACTGTCAAACAGAAGTCCTAAAGCCAACTGATTATAAAAAACAATGACCATATAATTAGATACGTAATCTGACTTCGTCCACATGTATATTCTAGATGTAATGTTTGAATTTTAAAGTTTAGAACTTTTAAAGTTTTGAACTTTAAAATGCCACACAGTCTTGCCCAAATCTCCCACGTGTTAATACCATTAGCTGTAGATTATGAAAAGGTTAATCCATTTCATGGAGACCTTATGGGCTAATAAAATAAAACGAAGTATGAAATAAAAGCTTCTATAAAACATTTAATTTTTATTGGGATGATATAATTAGGAGTATTGACTCTTTTGATATAGAACTGATAAAATGCAATCTATTACATTTCCAAAATTCCAGTCAAAGTTTGCTCATCTTCACTACCAAAAGATAATTCTATTACAGATATCCTTAAACAAAAGGTTCCTGCCCTTATTTCCTATTTTGTCCTAGACAATTGCTCTCACTCTAAGGCCTAAACAAATATCTAAACAAATTAATTAGAGTAAAGTCTTACAATGCACTCAAAAGTCAACAATGTCACTTGGATTATTTGCTGTTATTAATTCTGATCACTAGCAAACTTCTAGAATTTAATATAATTTTTTTTTCATCTTGATCTGGAGAGCATCTTAAGTACAAAAATCAATAATAAGAGCAAAAGCAGTGAAGAGGAGGTGAACAGGTTTAGGGGAATGTGTGCTGTCAAACTGTTTGCCATAATATATAAGTTGTATTCATTTTGGTGTTGGTCTCCTTGTGTCCTCACAATTGCATTTTCACCATTCTGATTTTTTGTTCTCATTTTAAAGAACATAATGCACTGCATAAAATTTGGAATTGTAGCAAAATAAAAAGAGGTTTTGAGGACATGTACACACAGCCACTGGTGATATTTCTTAATCACACATACACATTTTTAATTTCCTCTATATTGGCTAACAGTAAAATAGCAAAAGAATTCTAACTGCCATTAAACATTCTTCATGAATATAATTTTAAAGGGTGAACTATATGGATATACAAACATTTACATAATTATTTCCTGCCATGAACACTTGGGTTATTCTCAAATTTTTTCTATTATAAAGTAATAACATAAAAAGGCCTTTGGTCATACAGATTTTAATTTTTTTGTAGAAACTCCGACTTTAATTAAAAAACCTTTTATCTGACTATAGTTGACATGCATTTTAATTTCGAAGGGCAGAATCACAGAATCACAGAATGTTTTGAGCATAGGATAATAGCTCATAACTAAACTATGTAAAGGTTTATGACTATGCATAAGACCTTTTGCTGCCAGGTGGTAAAAACAGTTTATTCTTCTACCAGTTATGTGCTATGGCTACCATGGCACAAACCTCAAAAGCATAAAGTACTTTTAGATTCAAATTTTTTGTTTACTTCAATAGTTGACTGGCATTTCAGTAGTACCTGCTGTTTTCTTTATTATATATTTTTTAATTTTCTTTTTATTACATTATTTTTTCAGTGTTCCAAGATTCATTATGTCCCACACCCAGTGCTGATGTTTCACTTTGAACTGCTTTAATAATTAGAAAAAATGCAATAATTTTTGTCATGTGTATTTCTTTTTTGGCTTACTGGCTTTGTATGTTTTTGTCTCATTATTTATATTATATTATCTTAGGTACCCCTCATTGATGGGAATGAGCTCTTTATATTTATTAGGATAGTGAACCTCTATTAATGTTACATTGTTGTAAATACTTTTTTCACAGTTTAACTTATTTTCTTCATTATTTATGGTAGAGACTTTACCTCTGTTCTTCTGGTTTTAATCTCCTAATGAATAAATAAAATCTAATTAGTGAATAAGAAGGCACAGTAATCAAGGGATACTTTAAAAGATCATGTCCATTCTGCCACTGCTTTAAGTGGAGTCCTTCTTTGATCACCCTATCTTTATCTGCCTACTCTATTAAGTTAGGATAAAGAAATGGAAAGCTAAGGAACTTCTTAACTCGTTAAGAACACTAAGGAGGATATGGACATGGAATTAACTGTACAGAATTTATTGCACCATATAAAACAACCACTTACATAAATGCAATTATAAGAGTTGGGAAGATGGATTCATCCTTTCACATTACAGAATGGTTAATTTTTATAATTTCATTCCTTTATCTTGATTTTGGGTAATTTTCACTGTTTTTATTATTACACTTGCTTCAGAACTTTAGAATAAATTACCTTTTTTTCATTTCAGCTCCTTTCAAAATACAAAAGCCAAGCACCTTAACTCCTGCCTGTATTACCATCATACCAACATATTTGTCTAACAATTTCTCCGAAGTTCTTAAATACTGGTAGTGATGAGTACGTCTTTAACAGATTGGAATCCTGAAATTTAAAGACCACATCTGATTCATTTATATCTATATACTTACCAATTTTTCCTAGCCCTTTGCTTCCTGAAATGAATAAATGCTATCCTTTATTTCTCTGACAAACTTTATAGAATTCTTTAGCACTCAGAATAGGATGCTAATGACCACCATAATGAATAGGGAAATCTGAATTTGCAATTTTAACAGAAAATTCTGAGAGAAAAGACCCAAGAAGTAAAGTAGTCAAAAGCCCATCTCAGCACGCTCAGCAATTACCAATAATAATCGGGGATTCATTCTACTTTAGTCACTCTTCATTTTACCCATACCTTTTAAAGAGTGATAAAACCTTTAATAAGATCCATTATTATGAAAATGGCAAAACATTTGGTAAGAACCCTCAAACCCAGCCAGGCGATTATTAAAAACAGGACAAGAGAAAACCTCTCCAATTAATAATAAGATGAGAGTACTGACAATCCCAGAGATAATCAAAGTCAATTTTATAATATTTCTAACAAGATTTTTACTTAATGAATTTTCATATCTGAACAAGGTAGATCCACATATTATAAGGATGATGAGAAGGACTCTTAGAAGGTCAACATTCTTCTCTAAATGCAGGAAAATTAATGAAGGACACTAAGAAAACTTTTATCATATCACGTACTTTCATCGCTGCTAACTATCCTCTTGGTTCTTTTCTCACGTTAATTTGTGAACATAAAACCTAGAGTCTTTTAAAGAACAGCCTATACTGAATATTTTCCAGAGGGTATCCATTACAAAAACATTGATCACACACACATGCACTGATCCATATGCCAGTATGACTTATGTTATCTATTTTGGAATACCTGTACCATTGTTTTCTTTTAGATAATTAAAAAAACCCTTACATGAAGAATGTGATATAAAAGCAACATAATCATGCCCTGCTTATTCACAGTGCCACTTCCAGAAGCTTTAATCTGTAGGAATTTTGGGAGAATCTGACAGTAAAAGAGAAAAGTCCACCCAATTTGATCTACAGATTCAATGCAATCCCAGTCAAAATCCTGGCAAGTTATTTTGTTTGTATCGTCAAACTTCTACTACAGTTTGTACAAAGAAAAAGACCACAAATAAACCACTGTGATATTGAAGAACAACAAAGTCAGAGGACTGACACCACCTAACTTCAACACCTACTATAAGGCTACAGTAATCAGCACTCTGTGGAACTGTCAAAGGAATAGTCAAATATTTCAGTGGACCACAACAAAGAGTCCAGAAACAGACAGTCAACTAATCTGTGATGAAAGAGCAAAGATAATACAGAGGAGCAGACTTTTCAACAAATGGTGCTGAATCAAATGGACATCCACATGCAAAAAAAAAAATAAATAAAAGAAAAAGAAACAAATTGGACACAGACTTTGTACCTTCACAAGAATTTAATAAAACTCCTAGAAGATAAATAGGAGAAATAAAGATGACCTGGGTTTGGTGATCACTTCTTAGATACAACACCAAAAGCATAATCCACGACAGAAATAATTGGTTAAGTCAGACACCACTAAAATTAAAAATTTCTGTTATGTAAAAGAAACCATCGGAGAAGAAGATGGCAGAAGGCCAGGTGACCACATTTTGGGGAGTTCCCTGAAGTGCACTCAATTCCAGCAAAAAAAAACCACTACAGGACCACTGTGAGCACCCAAGAAATCAGCCTGAAATGTGATATTTTGCGCTTCTGGAGAAAAAGACCATCCGCAAAAAGGTAGAAACAAGTGAGAGGGACCGGAGGCTTGCCTCCAGAGACAGGGGTGTGGGGGAGGAAGCCCGCAGAGCTGAACCATTGAAAGCAAATACCCCAACACAAAAGAGCTCTGTGAGTGAGGAATAACAGCAGATTACGGTCTGAATCGGGGCGAAACAGAAACGGGAACACAGTGGAGCCCGGGGCAAGGCAAGGAGACGTTTCTTTCGCCACCGCGGCGGGGAGACGGGGACCCACAGGGACAGAGAGTGCCCTGTGAGGTGCAAAATCAGTTTTTCCTCCATGGCAGCAGAGAAATGGGAATCTGCAGGGAGAGGAAGTGCCCCCCAGCTCCAGGGAACTTAGAGGGGCTGGGGTGCGGAATCTATCCCCCCACTGCTTAAGCCAGAGAAGCAGGGCTTCGCGGCACGGGGGATCTCAGCGAGAGTGGCGGGCATGGATTCTATTTTTCCACCGCTGCCTTTCTCTCCCGCTTCTCTCCACCCCGTGGGCCAGACGCGGACACCCCAGGGAAGGTGATTTTACAGACTTGCATGGGACCGGAGAGACCTCGGGTCCCGGAGCACAGACAAGGTCACGCGATCTAAAAGGAGTTGTGGTTCTGAGGTGCAGGAGTGAAGCAACAAGCAGGGGGCATGGGCAGAGATCAATCCAGCTTCTGCGCGTGCCAGGCTGTGACAGGCTGCCAACCGGGAGGCGGGAAAGAGCCCCTCTCTGTGTAAAGGCTCTCTCTGGGAAGGAGGTCTGGGCACAGACATCTTGCTCCGACCTGACTTCCTCAGCAGCTGAAAAAGGACATAAAAGAACAACACTCCACCACCAGAGAATTGTAACCTGATAACTTGGTTACCATGGTGGAGAGACGCAGCCCAGGTAGAAGGACTGAAACTACGCCGCAGGCCCCGCCACCAGAAAGCAAGCCAGAAGCTCAGGAGGACAACACTCAAACTGCAAAACCCCAAATCAGGGAAAAGGCGATTTATTAAACTCCTGGCACCGACTATAAGTACCAAAAGCCCTACAACTTATTGATAGTTTTCCACCTTATTTACTTTTTTAAACTTTTTTCTATTTTTACTTTTAAAGCTTCCATTCTAAGCTTAAAAATATATTCTCACGGTTTTTCTTCTTTCAATTTTTAACACCCCATAACATTTTTTTTTTACCTTGAAATTTTTTCAAACACACTCCTATATTTTCTACTCTTGTTGCCTCTTGTTTCCTTGTTTGCTTTCTCTGTTTTTCCCTTTCATCTCTCCTCTTTCCTTTATTCTCTCTTTTACGTGTACATGTAGTTATAAGCCTCAAGTCAATCCCACATCCCTATTCAACACTACCCCTATATACAACCAGTTCTAATCTCCCTATATCTTTTGAAAGTGGGCTCCTCCAACAATAATAACAAGACAAACTCGGGAGCATCTGAAACGCATTCCTTGCCCACAAGGAGTGTTTACCCTCACCTGCCCATTATAGTTTGTCAGTGTGTCTGTGTAATTGTCTTTGCTTTTGTAATATATAAATACTAGTCTTGGGGTCATATAGGTTGGGATTTACTTTTAGATCTCTTCATTCATCCTTGTAACCCTTTTCTTTACCTGGTAACAGTTTTGTACCATATAAATCCTACCACCGGGCCCCACTCTGGCAGGGGTGTCTTTTCTTGCTTCCTCTCTTCCGTTTTCTTTTTTCTTTCTCCTCCCTTTTTGGTGGTGAACTCTGGTTGCTCCAAAACCTTCCAACGACCAATCCACCTAGATAGTGGCTGATATAGTTAGCGATACAACCCCTCAACCACTCCTCGCCACAATGACTCAGAGAAGGAACACCCAACAGAAGAAGAACCCCGAGACTGCAACATCGGTCGCAGAATTACTGGAAATGAACATAAACAATATGACAGAAATGGAATTCAGGGCAGCAATAATCCAAGCAATAGTTAATTTAGAAAAGAACATTAGTCTCAAAGTGGAAGTCATAGTAACAGAAGTGAAAGCTGAGGTTAGAAAGGCTTTAGATGAGATGCAATCTAATTTAAATATGCTAACAGCCAGAGTAAGTGAAGCTGAAGATCGTATCTGTGATTTAGAAGACAGATGGATTAAGAAGGAGGAGCAAGAGAAGTCTTGGAGCAAACAACTAAAATCCTAAGAAAACAGAATAAGGGAAATAAATGATGCCATGAAACGCTGCAATATCAGAATTATTGGAATCCCCGAAGGAGTTGAGAGAGGGAGAAGCCTAGAAAATATTGTTGAACAAATCATGGATGAAAATATCCCAAATCTGGGGAATGAAACAAATGTTCATGTCCTATAACCAGAGAGGACACACCCCAAGATCAATGAGGCCAGAAAAACCTCCAGGCACATAACAGTAAAATTCTAGAATCATAAAACCAAAGAATATGTCTTAGGGGCAGCTAGGAGAAAGCGATCCCTTACCTATAGAGGTAGGACCATCAGAATAACGTCAGACCTTTCCACAGAAACCTGGCAAGCCATAAAGGGCTGGCAAGACATATTCAGGAAGTTACATGACAAAAATATGCAACCAAGGATAATGTACCCAGCAAGGTTGACTTTCAAAATGGAAGGAGAAATAAAGAGCTTCCAAGACCGCCGAGGTCTAAAAGATTATGCAACCACCAAGCCAGCACTACAAGAAATGCTAAGAGGGGTTCTATAGAGGAGAAATGAACCCAACAGCGACACAAAACAGAAATCTACAGAAATAATCTATAGAAACATGAACTCCATAGGCAACATGATGTCAATACAAACGTATCTATCAATAATCACTCTCAATGTGAACGGCCAAATGCTCCCATAAAAAGACACAGGGTTGCAGACTGGATAAAACAACAGGACCCATCCATATGCTGTTTACAAGAGAGTCATCTGGAATCTAAAGACACTTCCAGATTGAAAGTGAGGGGATGGAAGACCATCTATCATGCCAACGGACCCCAAAAGAAAGCCGGGGTAGTGATTCTCATATCAGACAAATTGGATTTTAGTCTAAAGACTGTAGTAAGAGACACAGAAGGACACTACATCATTCTTAAAGGGTCTATACATCAAGAAGATCTAACAATTGTAAATATTTATGCCCCCAACATGGGAGCAGCCAACTACATAAGCCAACTGTTAAACAAAATAAAGAATCATACTGATGCAAATACATCAATTGTAGGACAACTTAACACAGCACTCTCAGCAATGGACAGATCATCTAAACAGAAAATCAACAAAGAATCAAGAGCCTTGAATGACACATTAGACCAGATGGACCTCATAGATATATTCAAAATATTTCACCCTAAAACAACAGAATACTCATTCTTCTAGAGTGCACATAGAACTTTCTCCAGAATAGACCATGTACTAGGTCACAAATCAGGGCTCAACCGATACCAGAAGATGGATATTATTCCCTGCATATTCTGTGACCACAATGCCGTGAAACTGGAACTCAACCACCATAAAAAGTTCAGGAGAAAATCAAACACTTGGAAGCTAAAGGCGATCCTGCTCAAGAATATGTGGATCAACCACGAAATCAAAAAAGAACTGAAACACTTCATGGAAACCAATGAGAATGAAGATATGTCGATCCAAAACCTATAGGATACAGCAAAGGCAGTCCTAAGGGGGAAATTCATAGCCATCCAAGCCTCACTCAAAAAAATTGAAAAATCCAGAATACAACAACTCTCATTACACCTTAAAGAACTGGAAAATCAACAAAAAATTAAACCAACCCCCCACACAAGGCGGGAAATAATAAGGATTAGAGCAGAGATGAAGGAATCAGAAACTAGAGATACAGTAGAACACATCAACGAAACTAGAAGCTGGTTCTTTGAAAGAATCAATAAGATCGATAAACCATTGGCCAAACTAATCCAAAAGAAAAGGGAGAAGACCCAAATTAATAAAATCATGAATGAAAGGGGAGAGATCACGACTAACACCAAGGAAATAGAAACAATCATCAAAAATTACTATCAACAATTATATGCCAATATGTTTAAC
>PITA01032845.1:0-13466 GCA_004023965.1 Spilogale gracilis
GCAAGCCCAAGGGCAGGCTTCGGTGCTCCTCTGACCGAGCTGGCCAGGCGCCCCCGTGCAGGGAGGTCGCCTTGTGGACGCCCGGGGCCCGCGTTGTCGCTGCCCCCATTTTGCGTCTTGTGTGCTGTTTGTTTCTCTTTACTTTTCAGTGTGAGGACCGTCTTGTCATGCAGAGGCTGCATTTCCTGGCGGAAAGTCTGTCCTGAGTGCTTGTCGCTCATGTCTGCCTGAGCTTTCCTCCCCGCAGAGCGGCTCCCGCGTCAGCATTGCGCTCGGTGCCTCCTGAGCTCGGCGGTGGTTCTCCCGGGTTCCCGGAGGGGTGGTTAGGACGGCTGTAGGCAGACAAGCCCTCCTTTCTAGCTCATGCCTGTTCCCTTGTCTCTCTGATGACGTGGCCCGTGCCTGCCTCGAGCGGTGGCTGGTGGTGGAAGGCAGGCCTGGCCTCCTCCTGACCTCGCGGGAACCTTCCGCTGTGTGCCCCGTGAGCTCACCACCAGCCGCTGTGGGCAAAGCAGAACCGAACGGCCCTGTGAGTTTGAGACAGGTGGCCTCGGCATTTGCTACCACAAGGGGCAGTAGGAGGTTGGGGACAGCAGAGAGCAGTGCCCCCACCTGCTGCTGTCACACTGGGATCCACACGAGTGGTGGCCCCCACCGTCCCCTCCTGCCCGCTGGACGCCCGCCGCCCAGTCTTCTCCGGGGCCTCCCGTGGCCAAGGAGCTGGGGCTGAAGGGTGCAGCTTGCAGACTCCCAGCCCGGTAGTTGGGAGAAGGTTCTAGACAGACCAGGACCCGGCTGGGAGCCTTGTTTAAGGACATGTGCACTGATCGCTCCTTTACCGTCAGGAAGGAACGCGGAAGCGTTTCCAAGGTCTCGCCTGCAGGGAGGCGGCTGTGACGGGTTTCACCCCCTGCGGCTCCTAGACCGACGCGCTTCGCCGTCACGGTGTCGGCGACCCATGCTTGCCTCCCGGGGAGCCGGGCCGCTCCCCGCGCCGTTCCGCTCGTGCACTTTTAGACTCTGATGACGGGTGGTTCGTGGGGGCTTCTGCTCCTCTGTGTTCTGGTTTGGGCCTGTAGTGTCTCTAGTGCAGTCTTCGCGGGATTCTTGAATTTTCTTACTGGTTCTACAGAACACTCTAAATCACATCGGGACTCCTGGGGCCTGGGGTTCGGGAGAGAGCTGCCCATGCTGACCCCCAGCCGCTGTTAGCATGATGTGTGTGCCCTCCCGGTGCTGACCCCACCTGGGCCCTCCTGCAGCTGCTTCCCTGTCCGTCTCTCGGGCTTTGCTCCATTTCGTGGTCAGGCGGCCTCCTGGGTCCAGGGGGTCCAGGAGGCCGGGGTCGCCTTCCCCTTTCCCATCCAAGGGCGCCTGCCCCGCTTGGCCCCAGCTTACCGGGGCCGGCCTCACCTCAAGGCCCCTAGGTATTGGGGGCGTATTCCGGCGTTCTTCCTCTCTGGGGGGGACCCGAGGCCCGGCGGGCTGTCTCCTGCTCGGGCAGATTTCTTTGCACAACGTAAGCCCGTCTGCTGCCCCACTTTTGTCAGCTTCCCGTCTGCCCGTGACCTCCTCCAACCTTTGACCCGACCGGTCCCGCTGCGCTCGCTGATTGTCGCTTATCACCCTGCCTCTCCTTCCTTTCCCTCTGTCCCCCAGGCATCTCCTTCCTCGTGGGACGGCTCCCTTGGGGGGCTGGCACCCTGTGATGTGGGGACGGTGCCTGCAAGAGGGGGTCCCGAGGGCGGCTCTGGATTCCCTCACCGTGTCTGGCGTCCGGTCTTACAGACAGCGATGGTGACGCTGAGAAACCCCGTTACCGTTCTGGTGCCCCCGCCTCCCCGTCTGGCTGGTGGTCACTGGGTTAAAACATGAACACACAGATGTGCTGAGTCTGCACCCTGAGGTTCCCGGAGGTTCCTGGGACGGCTGTTCTTCAGGTTGTGTGCTAGAAGGTGGCACTACTTCTCCAAGGGCCAGAGAGTAAATATTTTCACCTTTGAGGACCACGCAGTTCGTGTGGAAGTATTCATGGTGCTGCAAAGACAGCCATACACAGCGCATGTCGTGTTCCAATAAAACTTTATTTGCAAACACAGGTGGTGGGCCGGATATGGCCAGCTCCTAGTTTATAGCATCATCTCTCGGAGCATGCTCTGTCTTATGGCATTGGTCTTTCCCTCTGAGCCAGTGTGGGGGCTGGATACTTTATTCCATGGTGGCCGGGGCAGGGGGCGGGGATGTGGGGAGGGTGTTGTAGGGCCTCGTCACTAAGGCGCAAGTCCGCACCCGGCTCTCGGGCTTCCTGAGAGTTGTCCCGTGCCCAGGTTTACTCCAGCCAGCAGGGCCCATGGCCGCCAAGCTCCCGTCTGGGTGATGGGACCAGGATCGGAGGGCTTAGGAACTGACCCGACTCCACAGTCCTGCTTCTTTCCCTTCCTGGTGCGGCATCTAAGCAGATGATGGGACAGCTTGGCCGGATGCGACCCCAAGCCTCTGGACCTGTCACCCTCCTCCCTCCGGGCTGGTGTGGCCATGTGACCAGGGCTGTGGGTGCAAGGACACGTGGCCGGTGAACCCCGCAGGGCCCTGCCGTGGACACGGTGGCCAGCTCTGAGCCACACGGAACATCGTCGGAGACTCAGCATCGTGTGGCTCTGGTACAGTTCTGCCCTGAAGGATGTCCAGAGTTGTCTTCAGGTGTATCTGTAGACCAAGAAAAAGAAAAGGAGCAAACCAGAAGACTACGTTTGCAGCTGCTATGGAAAAAACCCGAGGTCCTCCACAGTGACTGGGCCTGCCCAGCTCTGCCCAGTGAGCAGATCCTTGACCAGGGACTTCCCAGGACTGGGCCGCCTGGCTGTGGCTCACCCCAAATGCCCATGCTGGGCTTCTCTCCCGGTGGGAAAGGGAGTTACTGTGGCTTCCACTTCTCCTCACTTCTAAACGCCCCCTTCATGTCTCAGCGCCCCAAGGCTGCTGATATTTTCCGCAGAATTCACGTGTTTGGTTATTTTCCCTGGAAGTGGCGTCAGGTGTGTCCTTACGGAAAGGCCCCGTCACTTGATGTCACCGCAAGTGGGCCAGGGGCCCCGCAGGCCCTTCCCGGGGAGCACGGCGTCTGGGCGCGCGCCCCCACTGGGGCAGGGGGGTCAGGTTCTCAAGCAAGCCACACCGCAGGGGTCACAGCTCCCGCTCTTGTGGAAAATCTCCGTCCCGGCTTCTAAGTCACCCTGAGAGTTCTGAATAAATGCATTTTTGGTTTGTTTTTTTTTTAATACGTTGGCTAGCTGTTCGGCGTGAGGTCTGTTCCCAGGGGTGGGATGACCCCCGCGTGCCATTCACGGTGGCCGACAGGCCTGGGTGTGCGTGCGGACTGTGCCGGCGGCGGACGGTGAATGTTCCCATCTCGCGTCTGCTGTCGCGCGAACACGGCTACACACGACATGTACGTGAGCGGCTTTGCCGTGCATCCCGGGGAGGACAAGCTTTCTTCGTCCTTCCAGACACACCCCCTGGGGACCGGAGCAGAGTGAGGGCCGAAGGAAGGGCTCCTCACCGGCCGAGAGGGTCGCGGCCGCTTGCTTGTGGCCCAGGCCCTTCTCCATCGGGTACTGACGGGTCTCTGGTGGTTGCCTGTGTGAGCGCACGCGGGGACTTCCAGGTGGCCTCAGCTCGTGTGCCCACTCGTGTAAAGTGTGTAAAGTGACCCCGGGAGCTGTCCACGCACACTCCCACTACCCCAAGCACAAGAACAGTGAGCAGCCCTCAACAAGGTATTTCTGGAAGATTCCGCGTGAATTTAATTTCGAAAACGGCATCTTGTTGAGCACGAGAAAGATGTCCTGCACGAGGATCCGCGTGTTTGGAAACGGGGTGTGGTCCCGGTTCCGTAGCCACAGGGGCACGCAGGGGGACGCCAGCCCGCCCTGGCCCCCGCTGCCGCCAGTCTGCAGCGCCCCCCTCCTCTCCGTCTGGGGGCCAGACCTCTGCACGCTCGTCGGCTGTCCTGGTGCCTCCTTACTGCGCCGTCCCCACCCAAGCCACTGGGGCTCCCCCAGGGCACAGAGCGCCGTGTGCCTCCCTGGGTTCTATCAGACTCCACAGGCCGAGCAGTCACTCGCCACATGTGGCCGCCCCCCACCTGGCTGGTGCACCTGCTCTCCCAGGCCCCTCGGCCCCCAGGGTGGTCCTGTCTCTGCCGGCCCCACGGGGAGAGCGCGAGATCCAGCCTGGGCCGCGTGGAGTCTCAGCCCCCACCCTCTGCCCCCCTCAGGCTGTTCCTGGTCATCGAGTACGTCAACGGCGGGGACCTCATGTTCCACATGCAGAGACAGAGGAAGCTCCCGGAGGAGCACGCCAGGTGGGTGCCGCACGGGTGGGCGGGCAGCGGGCCCCTCCCTAGAGGCCAGCAGTGAGCTGGGAGAGGCTGGAGTCTAGGGGGACACAGCAAAGAGGACGCCGCTGTCCCTTGCGGTGCAGCTCGGGCGTTCTAGGGTTTGTGGGTCTCGGCCCCAGAGCAGGATGGCACGTCACCCAGATGAGGGGGGCTCCAGGAGAACACATACCCCACTGCCTTTCCCTGTTTCCAGAACTGGGGTGGGGCCCCCACGCTCGGCCGTGAACCCCCCGAGTGGGCATCGTGCCACCTCAGGTTCTGGCCACACGGATGCCCAGCAGGACACTGGTGCTCAGAGGAGAGCCTGTGTCTGTGTAAGGGACGGTGACGCAGGGCCACCCGCCCTCCTGCTGCCGCGGGAGCCCTGAGCCCGAGTCTCCGCCTCCTTCCTGCCCCCGTGGCTCTCCCTGCTCCTCACGTCCGCCCCTAAAACAACCCCGTCCAGTTTTGTGAGCTGGGGAAAGGCAGGCAGGAAGTCAGGCGTCACTCCCTCCCCACACCCGAGCATCTTCTTGAACTGTGGACGGAGCGTAAGGTCACCGCGCTAGCCCTTGGCGAGTGCACGTTCACACAGTGCTGCGGCCATCCCCACTGTCTGTCTCTGCAACATTCCGTCTTCCCGGACTGACGCTCTGAGCCCATGACACGCTGGCCCCCCGGCCTTCCCAGTCCCCACCTCCTGCAGGGACCCTGACCAAATCTGTCCTTTTAGGCCTGGCTCACGTCACTAAGCGGAGTGTCCACAAGGTCCGGCCGCGTCGTGGCAGCGCTCAGTAGTTCCCCGCTGTGTGGAGGGGCCCTGCGGGCTTGTCCATCCATCGGGCGAGCGGCCCCCAGGGGGTCACCATGCTTGGCCACGGCGAACAGTGCAGTTAGGACAGGGCCGTGCGCACCTCTTTCCCAGACCCTAGCTTGCGCGGGATTCCTGGGTTTAACCGTGGTGGCCGCACACACGCCAGCGTCCCCGCAGCCTTCGCCAGCGTGTCGTGCTGTCTGTGAGGGTGGCCGTCCTCCGGGTGGGAGGCGGTCTTGAGCTGCATTCCCCTGATGATGAGGACGTCGAGAGTATCTCGTGGTCTTGTTGGCCCCATGTGTGCCTCGGGGAGAGAACACCAGAGCATCTTCTGGGCTGTGGGGCCGCGGTGTCCCCCCGATTCCTGCTCTGCCTGCTCGGGCCTCCCGCCCAAGCTGCCCGTTGGGTTCTCTGTGCTGCCCCAGGTTCTACGCTGCCGAGATCTGTATCGCCCTCAACTTCCTCCACGAGCGCGGGATCATCTACCGGGATCTGAAACTGGACAACGTCCTCCTGGACGCCGACGGCCACATCAAGTTAACGGACTACGGCATGTGCAAGGCGAGTACGCGGTCCCTGGGGGACGCCCCGCTGCTCACACGTGCCAACCACCGGGTCACCGTGGCTCCCGGGGGCCGAGGCACCTCCGCATCCACTGTCCTACGGTGGCTTTCTCTGGTCGTCCCACTAGTGGGGGGTTACCTGGAGGTTTTCTGCCCTCCCGGTAACTGACTTTGTCCCCACAGGAAGGCCTGGGCCCTGGCGACACGACCAGCACTTTCTGCGGAACCCCGAATTACATCGCCCCAGAGATCCTGCGAGGGGAGGAGTATGGTGAGCGGGGCTGCTGGGCGGGAGGGGGGCTGCCCGCTGGCACACGGCCGGGGCATGCCGAGGGGGACAGCCCCCTGCCCCTGGAGACATCGTCTTCTCAGGGATGTGGTCCCGGAGCAGAGGGGGCCAGGTGGACCTGCCCGGGGCCGACCCTGCCAGGGCTCCTAACCCAAGTCTGGGGGCCTAGCGCAGTGGCCAGGGAGAGCAGTGGCCGGGGAGCGCAGGAGCGGGGAGGGCAGCGGCCGGGGAGCAGGGAGCTCGGAGCGCAGTAGCCTCGCAGGGGCCGGGGAGGGCAGTGGCCGGGGAGAGCAGTGGCCGGGAGAGCAGTGGCCAGGGAGGGCAGGTCTGTCCACCGACTGCACCTGAAACCCACAGCCTCACCTTGTGCCGGGCCCCTGTCACCATCCGGCCCCCATCTGTCCTCCTGGGTGTCCACTCAGGCAGCCACCGGATAGGAGCCCTCAGCTGCAGGAGGAGAGCCACACACCCACACAGTGCCCCTGCCGACATGCGGCTGCTCCTCTGCTTTCTCTGGGCTTGAGACAAGCATGAGATTGTGTGAGCGCGTGTGGGCGCGTGTGTGTTGCATGCTCACGTGTTGGTACACGCTGGTGTCCACGTGTGCTTGTGCGTGTGCACGCCCCACGGAGTCTTGTGTCCCGGTGGTTTCGGTGTCACAGATATGCCACCAAACATTCTTAAACATTTTTTTTGCCATTGAAAGGATGTGGGGGCAGGCTAGGTGGGCGGGCCGCTTGCTCCCAGGTCAGAGGCCCCTGAGGCTGCTCTCCGCGGGGACACCGAGGGACAGACGGCAGATGGGCAGACCAGGATCAGGCGTCTAGAAGCCGACGGGGGGGGGTCCCCATACAGGATGGGGCAACTGCTGCAGAGGGTCCGAGGGGCTGCGGGCACAGCACAAGCCGGGCTCTCCCACCCCCACCCCCGGTGATGAAGTACACCCTGAAACAGCGAATGCAGGAAAATGTGGGAAAGAGGGCGTGCAGCCTTCAAGAAAGGGGTTTTTAAAACGAAACAACAGAGACTTTGGACACAGAAACACACTGAGGGACTTGGAGGGAGGGGGTGGGGGGATGGGAGAGCCTGGTGGTGGGTACTGGGGACACCTAGAGCATAGAGCACTGGGTGTGGGGAATGGGGAATGAATCTTGGAACACTGGGAAAAAAATTTTAGTAACAATAAAAAAAAAAAGGGATTTTCGAGTTAAGTAGTAAGCCGGAAGACAGCGAGAAGGACGGTCGCCTTACAGGCTCACGGAGCACACGGCGCGTGGGCGGGGTGCCACGGGCGGGACTGAAGGGCCAGGTGACAATCTGGGAAACCAGCAGAGTGCCAGCAAGAGGGTTAGTGGCCCTGCGGTGAAAACAGCTTTGCAACTAGTTCAGAAAAAAAAAAGACAAGAGCTCCAGAGTGGGGGACAGAGGGGAGGCCAGGCCACCCGGGACCCCCAACCCAGCACTGGCCAGCGCACCCCTGCCGACCGCCCGCGGGCCCTGCCTGTGCTGTCCCTCCAGGCTTCAGTGTGGACTGGTGGGCACTGGGCGTTCTGATGTTTGAGATGATGGCCGGACGCTCGCCCTTCGACATCATCACCGACAACCCCGACATGAACACGGAGGACTACCTTTTCCAAGGTGTGCAGGCCGCAAGGGGTCTCCTGAGGGTTCAGGTGCCGCCCCCAGGCTGGGCGCTCGGGTGTCCCCCCGCCGCCTGTCCCCTGCGACCAAGGTCGGCCCCTCCTCACAGACCCTGCGCTCAGGGCGGCAAACACTGGGTTAGGGAAGTGGCAGCAGCCCTGGTGTGGAGAGCCGGTTCACCAGGAAAGACGGCCCGTCCTGATGTAGCCCAGGCTCCTTCCTGCCCCCGCCAGGTGTGTGCCCTGGATGCGTGGGCGGGCGGGGCCCCGATTGGGGCTCCTTGCCACCTGCAAGGGCAGAACACCTGCCCCCTGGGCCAGAATTCACTCCCCGGACGCCGGCGCCCAGGACCGCGCTTGTCCCCCGCAGCGCCCTCTGGTGGTCACGGGCAGAGGCGCCCTCGACCAAGAGGGGCTGCAGGCTCCTGAGTGATGGGGGGCATGGGGGGCAGGGGGGACCCCGAGGGACGGCTCCTTCGCGGCTGGGCAGAGCAAACACCACAGGGAGCGGCGGGAAGGAGCGAGACTTCTCACCAGGCCCCCCTCGTTGCAGTAATCCTGGAGAAGCCCATCCGGATCCCCCGATTCCTCTCCGTGAAGGCCTCCCACGTCCTGAAAGGATTTTTAAACAAGGTACAGCGGTGGCCGCCGGGACCCCGGCGATGGGGTGGCTCTGCAGTACGTCACGGAGGGCAGGAAGCGGGCGCCCTCTGGCCGGGACCCTGGGCTGCTCTGCTCCGTACTCACTGGTCCGTATCTGCACTCTGACCCCTAGGACCCCAAGGAGAGGCTCGGCTGCCGGCCACAGACCGGATTTTCCGACATCAAGGCTCACGCGTTCTTCCGCAGCATAGACTGGGACCTGGTGAGGCATGGGGGCCTGCTTGCTGCTCCCCCCAGCCCCGAGGGAGGGCTGGACATGGAGGGTGGGGGGGCCGCCCTCTGGGGCCCTGGGCGAAGTCCTGCCTGGATGCCTGGGGAGCCCCCGGTGTGTAAGGGCGCTGGTTGGAGCTTGTTTCGTGGCTGGTTTTCCACCTCCTGCCCTTCTTGGCCCCGTCCTGGGACACGGCAAACAGGGAGAGCTACACAGCCTGCTTCCTGGGACTGAAGGAAGGTTGAACTGAATTTGTTTCAAAATATGTAAACCATCCCCGAGTTACTGAAATGTAACCTTTAAAACATGCTCCTCGGAGACAAAGGAGATGAGCTAGCTACTTAAGTAGATGAACTTCAGCTCCAACTAGATCAGAAGAAAGCCCCACCCTGGGGCAGCGTCCTTGCAGCCTCGTGGCCCAGCCCTGTGGGCAGAGCAGCCCTCGTCCGTTCCCTCTGGTCACTGTCCCTTTCCCCCACAGGATCGTCATCTGGGGGGTGGTAGTGAGGTCCACGTGCCCACCCGTCCACACTCAGCCCTGTCCAGGCTGCGGCTGGCTGATTTCAAAACAGAATCCGATGTCCTCTCCCTTGGAGTTCTCAGACACAAACAGAACACTGTTCAGAGCACAGGTGCTTTTTAATTAAAAAACAGACTCAGAGTGGCGCCTGGCTGGCTCAGTCGGTGGAGCGTGAGACCCCTGATCTCAGAGTCGTGTGTTCAAGCCCCACGCTGGATATAGAGATTACTTAAAAAAAAAAAAGGAACAGAAAAGAGAAACTGACTTTGGTCCATGAGCACAACGGAGAGGCAGTCTAGATTTGGGCTGGTTTCTGATCATTATCCGATCAGCTCGGAGGAAGGTGCCACCACCAGACGCCCACGACCCTGGGGGCCACGCTGAGCCCCCGCGGTCCGCGTCCTGATGGGCAAGCCCACGGCAGTGTCCTGAGGCACAGCACAGCCCCCCAGCAGCAAGCCAGCCCACTGCCAGGCCTCTGTGAGAGTCCTCGACGGCCTGTGACATCGCGCCCCCCGGGGGGACTGGTCACTCCTGGTCAGTTCTCACGTGCGGCCTCTGTCTGCCGTGATCAGAAGCTAAGGGTTGACGGAGGGTGTGAAACGATGAGGCTGCTCTTTTATGAGTCGTGTCCACATTTATAAGCCACAGCAAGACCACAGGAGGCCGAGGAAGGCGCAGGCAGTCCCCTAGGGGATGTGGGGGCGTGCGGGCCCTCCCGCAGCTCTGGGGAGTGAGCGACCGCCTGTCCGGCCGCTGCTGTCAGAGACGCCCCAGCGGAAGGACGCGTATCACGGGAGGTGGTGCATGGGGGCCTGAGCCCGGGGCCCGCAGTGCTCGAGGGCATGGTCTTTTCGGTGACAGGGATGTGCACATAGTGGAGGAGAAGCAGCATTTTGGAGAAATGAGTGCTAGGGTCCCTCTGCCCTCAGAGGGCTACTCCTGGAATTCCCTCGCTGCCCCGCACACATCCGTGGCAGGCTCATCAGCCAGGGCTGCGGCATGAGGGGACTGGCGGACAGGAGAAGCCCCCCTGGGAGATGCGGTCACCCAGGACCCTGCTCTGCCCCTCCCACCCCGTCCTGGGGGACTCAGCCCCAGGGTTGGGCCTCTCCTGCCCCAGGATGGGACTGCTGCCGGCCCAGCCTTACTGGCGGCCTAAGGTAGAGAAACAGCCTACGAAATACACCCCCAACAATTCTTATCAGAAAAGACTTTGTACAAGCAAATACGGGTAATTGTGTGTATAAGGTCAGAAGTGACAAGGGACGGGGCCTCGGTCCCCGCACACACAGGTCACTCGCTTTGCCTGTGCGGATAGACCATCCTCTCGGCCGTGCGCCCCTTCCTGCCCGGGGACCAACTGCCATGCCGGCCACATCGCTGTGCGGGAAGGGCTCGTCCGTGTCTGGGACACCCCCGTGTCCTCCAAAGCGGGGCCCGTGGCGCTCACGGTCCACACCCGCTGTTTCTGTTGTAACCGCAACAGTCCTGTCGGCCTTGGACAGGCCCGCGGCTGCACGGGGGCGTGCAGGGGGCGCTTCTGCGTGTCCCGGAGGCACGAGGCGGGCAGGCCCTCACCGTTCTTCCCGGGTCCCTGCTCCAGGCACTTGTCTCTGCCTTCTGCCACCGGCCTGTCTCAGCCCCGTAAAGGGCGACGTGGAGGTCGAGTCTGGCTCCTGAGAAGCACTGTTTCCTGCCCGACGAGGCTCCCCTTGTGAGATTAGAAACGGAGAGAGTCAATGACGGCTTTTCAGGCAAGAAGGTCCCGGCGGGACGGGGGCTCGCCGAGCAGTGGTGGGGCCGCGGCGGCCCTGCCACGTCCGAGCTCCTTTATGACCAGAGTTCTAAGTTGTAAGAAAGAAACGCTCCTGAGACCAGCCTCGCTCGGTTTCGGGGGCCACGCGTGGCCCTGTCCCGTTGCGGGGCCCGTGCAGCCTGTATTACCAGCATCTCTGAGCCCAGGTTAGGATTTTTCTGGCTTCAGATACTTTTTTCCTAGACTTGTGTTTTAAGGGAAAAGGAAACTGGCTTTCAAATAGAGGACATAAACACTATGAGTGTCTGCCTACTCTGCTCTGTGATTTAAGTCCCCGCAAAACCCTAGAGCCCGTAGGGACGGCAGCAGTCTGGGTCTGACCTCCCGCCTTGTTCTTCGCAGCTGGAGAAGAAGCAGGCCCTCCCGCCGTTCCAGCCGCAGATAACCGACGAGTACGGCCTGGACAACTTCGACACGCAGTTCACCAGCGAGCCTGTACAGCTGACCCCGGACGATGAGTAAGGCCCGTGGGGGGCGGCCGCGAGGGTCGGGGCGGCGGCGGGCCCGGAGCGCAGGGCTGACGGCAGTCCCCGCGCCCTGCCCCCGCACACAGGGACGTCATAAAGAGGATCGACCAGTCTGAGTTTGAAGGTTTTGAGTACATCAACCCGCTGCTGCTGTCCACCGAGGAGTCCGTGTGAGGCCGCCGTCTCCGCCGAGGACGCGTCTGTGAACGACCCCTTCGCGCCGCCCTTCGCCACAGCGCATGCATGCCAGGCTGGGCGCAAGGCTCCCGCGCGGCCGGGGAGGGACACTTGCCGCGGGGACCGCGGGCGGGGGGCGTCCAGCCGGCCCTTCTCGAGCGGAGCAGGCTTGCGTCTGGGCCCGCGCGGCCGGCTCTGCGCTGGAGGAACTTGCTGCTTGTGCCTGGGTCGCGGAGGAGCCGCGGGGACCGTGTCCGAGGGAGAAACCGCCCCACGATTCTGAAGGTGCACACTTTCCACGGACAGAACTGACCTGCTCCGCCAGGAGACTTAGCCTGTAACGTCCTGAGGAATAAAATGTGCCCAGGACGCCTGCCTCCCTGCTGCCTTTTTTCTGCAGGGCCCCTGCCCCGGGAGGCCGGCGACACCCACACGGGAGGCGGGGACGGGGGCCAGGAGCCCGCATGCCTGCGGGAGGCACAGTGATGAAGAATTTACAAATCTGCCACGTTTGCTGAAACCCGGTAAGTCTCTTCGCTAACATTTAACATGTATGTCGCACCTGCGTGTCGCCGTCGTCTGGCGCAGGGCCGGCGCTCCCAGACGGGCGGGAGACCGAATCCTGGATTCCAGCGCTGCTCCCCGACGCACCCGGAGACCGAAAAAGGAAGGAAATAGAAAACGAGACCTGCACGAGATATTTCTGCAAACGCTAAGCAGTGCCTACGTGACATCGTGTATTAAATCTTTGAAAAAAAAATTTTTTTTAAAAAGATTTTGTTTATTTGACAGAAACACAGCAAGAGAGGGAACACAAGCAAGGGCAGGGAGGGAGGGAGAAGCAGGCTTCCTGCCGAGCAGGGAGCCCGATGCGGGGCTCGATCCTGGGACTCCAGGCTCATGACCTCAGCCACCTAGGCGCCCCTTTGAAAGAATATTTTTATCAGTAATACACTCAGAGTTAGAAAATTTAAAAAGGTCTGTGTATGACTGCCCTTAGCCTTATGTAATAAACCCAGAGGACCCAGGAACATTCTGCATGTTCCTGACCACGCTCCCTGCTGCCCGTCGCCTGCACGCGACACACGCGTGTCCCTCTGTCTCCGCCCCCGAGTGCATGCCAAACCGACGGTTTTCTAAAAGGAGGTAAACCCTCAGGGGCTTTTAAAGTCTCTACCCCATTAAGTGTGGCTGGAGCCACAGGCAGCACGGGCAGCTCCCCGTCACCCTCAGGACACCGACTCCGCGCACCCCTCCGCATCGCGCGTCACCGCACACCCTCCCTGCGGCCTCCACCGTGCAGCAGGTGGTCTGGGACAGGAGGTTGTGGTAAGAAAAATGGAAACGAAGGGGTGGGTGTGTGGCACCACCCCCGCCCTGCCCCGCATCCAGCAAGGGGCCGACTCTCACGCGGCGTGGCTCCACGTGGGCACCGGCGGGATCCGCAGCCTCCAGACGCTCCCAGCCCCCCCACAACACAGACACGTCTCACCCAGCACCTCAGCTGCAACCAGAAGACTTGCCACCAGAGGCCGAAATTAGGGACCCCAGAGCAGATCCCAGGAGACACCCTCTGGCTCTCGTGGGGGTGACAGCCCGGTGCTGGCGTCCAGCACAGCTCCTGCCCCGGGGCCAGGCGGTCAGTCCCCCCCCCCACGTGCACGGGAAGGTATGACGGCTGCTGGAGCCCCCCACGTGCGTAGGAGGGGATGGCGGCTGCTGGAGCCCCCCACGTGGGCGGGAGGGGATGACAGTTGCTGGAGCCCCCCCATGTGCATGGGAGGGGATGGCGGCTGCTGGAGCCCCCCCCACATGCACGGGAGGGGATGACGGCTGCTGGAGCCCCCCCCCATGTGCACGGGAGGGGATGACGGCTGCTGGAGCCCCCCCCCACGTGCACGGGAGGGGATGGCGGCTGCTGGAGC
>PITA01032846.1:0-13470 GCA_004023965.1 Spilogale gracilis
TGAGAGTAGCATCCTCATAAGAGAGAACAGTGCCCCAGGAGCTCCCCAGTAGGCTCCCCAGACCTCCCACCATGTGAGCACACAGAGCAGGGGGACAGCTGCAAACCAGCAAGCTGGCAGCCCCCAGAAACCTGGAGCAGTCCCCCCCTGCTAGCCCCAGCCACCACGTCGGTGGGATTTCGGTACAGCAGCCAGAATGGACAGACACAAGGGACAGGGCAAGAAGGCCCAACTCAGTACTTGCTTTTATTTACAACCATGAATGGAAAAAATGAATATAGCAAACATGTTACTCCTATCCAAAATAACCTATAAATTCAGTGTCATACCTATAAAAAAATGCCAGTTTTCTATTTAATCAGTTCAATAAAGCCACCTTCTGAAGGTATAAAGAGCCTTTTATAAAGAGCTATGTTTAAAAGGACCTACAGCATTCAAACTCATTTCAAAAACAAAATGAATTTTTTTGGTAGACATGATATTGGTTGAAGAACAAAAAAGCAAAAGCATGGACCAGACAATCGATATATAGAAATCTGAGATATGATCAAGGTAATTAACACCCACAAAACATGTGGAAATAATGCACTGATAATTCGATGTTGTTAGAGAAAAAGTATGTATTTTTTTTACTTTATGCCATGTATCAACTGCATCCCTTTAAAGAATGATGCAAGATATTTTATTGCCAATTTAAAGCCAGAAAATTAATAAAACTAAGAAAGTAGGGGAAAACAACTCCTGGAGAACATAATTTTAACAAAAAGGAAATGCCTTCTTCGAGAACACACAGAAAGCCCGAGCCATAGAGCAGTGTTGACCCGTATCACTAGCTCATCTGTAAGGATTTCAGTTCAATCGAGGACACAACAGGCAAAGTCAGCAAACAGATGACAACATGGAAAAAGGCACTTGTGGGACTAAGCCAACAGATAACTCACATCTATTAAACTGATGGATGTCACATGCCATCTAATTAGCCCCCACTCAACAATCACAAACAAGGCAGCCATCAGAGAGCTGCAGAGCATCAAGGACTGGCTGGGATGGATGGAGGCAAAAACACCGTCCTGCCGGCACCAGAGGAAATGTACCAGGAAAAGTATTTTGGAAAGTATTACTGAAGTTTAAAATGTGTATACACAAGTGAGTGATCTGTATAGATAAAAAAGATATTTATCAAAGCATCGTTTGTAATGGCAGAGAGTTTGATGCAACCTAGTTTTCCACAATGGGGAGACAGGCAGATAGATACACATGGCAAGTGCACATCATGAAATGCTTCTGTAAAGTGCAGCAGCAAAACAATGGAGAAGATATATACATGGCAATAGAGATAGATCTAAAAAATAAAGAGTTCAACTAGAAAAAGTAAGGACATAAATATGACTTGTTACGTGGTACTATTTATTGTTAACTGTTAAATACTAAAACAGATCAAAACACATGTAATCACAAATAAAATCACCTAGTATAAAAGGTCATGTTCATATGTAAGGTGTAATGGCAAACTGTTAGAGTGATTTGTTCATGGCAGATGGGGTAAGTCTTACAAATCCTTTCCAATGAAAACAAACTATATCAAGAGGACAAATTTTCACAACAAAAAAAGCTATCTTTTTTTTAAAGAGTTTTCATTTATTTATTTGAGAGAGAGAGCATGAGCAGGGAGAGGAGCAGAGGGAGAGGGAGTAGAAGACTCCCCACTGAGCAGGGAGCCTGGGCAGGACTCCATCCCAGGACCCTGAGATCATGACCTGAGCCAAAGGTAGATGCTTAACTGACTGAGCCACCCAGGTGCCTGAAAAAAATTATCGTGAGTGGACACCACTTCTACAGATCTGATTGAAGGTACTGCAAGGGAATGTCAAAGCAAAAAAATATGGTGCCTGGAAGTGGGCAGCCCAGACCGATTTTAGCAGAATCCAGTGGCTGAGTGTACAAAAAGTGAAATGTACAGCTTAGGAAGGTGAGTGCACAGAAATGCAAATTTTAGTCTGTATCTTGGAGGAGGAGCTGTGGTCACCAGACTGGCTATGATCAAGCTCTAGTCTGCTCAGGGAAATGTCAGAGAGCCATCCACAAAGGACTGCAGGCCAAAGGCTGACAAACTGACGTAGCCCGACCCCCACACCAGGTGGGTGTCCAAGACACACAGACTGACAAGTTGCAACAGCAAGGCCCACCTCTCAGCTTAAGCCTGAAATCACAGGAAGAAGGCTTTGCAAATTTCCATAGCTTCGTGCACAGAGGGATGTTCTAAACAGAACTCAGATTACTCTAGAAAAATCACTTGTGGGTACAAAAAGCTATCCTAGAATCTCGCCAAAGGAATTATTCTAATGGAATCAAACCAAATGAAGCCCGTATTAGAAACTTACAGAGTGAAATGCGGACAACTAGAATCTAATCAAAGCCCTTTCCTCCCATCTAGTGACGAATCTGAAGAATACAAACTCAAACCCTGAGAATGAGAGTAGAATGCAGAAAGGTATAGTGAAGAATGCAAGGGAGATGCAATGTGTTAAAAGTTCAACCCAGAAGGATGCAGTCAGAAGTACCGCAGTGATTTTGTCTCTAAAACACAGTTTCAAAATAACCTCCCAGCAAATGTTTGCCTAACACTAAACACCCCAGAAATCATTCCTGCAAATGCCTGTAGGAACCATAGTCAGTCTGACAAACACACCTTGGACACCCAACGCAATACACACACTTTCCTTCCATAGGGTCATTCACTCTTTCTCTTACTTCATTTTTGTTTTCATTTGTAACAAAAGAAGGTCTTGCTGAGGAAGAACTCTGTGCAGAGCACTCCAGTTGACTGTTCTCACATAAGCCACACCTAGAGCTTTCTTGGCAATACTTCCATTGATCCTATTTGGTTCTTTCCTATTTTCTGAATGTCTATGAAAATGACAATGTAGCACAGAACTGACCTTTTTCCAAATGGCTATTCTAATTAACAATTCATTCATTCTAATAATTCCCTGCTGTTGAATAATAAATCATCTGGACTAACATTAATATGGAAGGATACTCGTCTTTTCCGTGATTATGAAAAACTAGAAGCTAAATAATAATCAGTAGCTGTTAAATAAATTATGCCTTCTGTTTAATTAACAAAATAGTATTTTTATAACATGTGAATATGCTCTTGATATAGTAAATAAATAAAAACCAGGATGGACTGCTATATGAATCCATTATATTTTATGTAAAATGTATGTATGGGAAATATAGATTTTTTTCCATAAAATATATGTATGTACATATATAGTGTGTAAAGCATGTAACTGAGTAACATACGTTTGCATAAAAAAAGGATAAAAGTAAACATACAATACAATAATGTGATTTTGAGAACCGAACTTTTTGGTACTTTTCTTGGTTTTTCAGTAATAGGTATATATCAACTTTAGAATGGAAAAAGAAAATGAGAAATCTGATGCCACCTTCTGCAATCAATCCATCCTACAGGAGATGAAAATTAAGGCCCAAAGCCACAAGGGCAATTATTGGAACACCCCATGCTTGAATTCCCATCTATTGACGCCCATGTGCTGAGAGTTCTCCAAAATGAAGTTGCGAGCCCTGGCGTTTGGATGTCTGGCTTTGCGATTCCCTTCTGCATCCATTTATTATTTGACATTTTCCCCCGAAATACTAACAAACGTTGCTCAATGCTGCATAGCAGCTGCTTTTCAGGGAACAGAATAAAAACCGTACCTCACAGCATTTCAAGAGGCCACCAGTCATGAGTTATTGACATCTCCAAGAAGTGCTGCAAGCTTAAATCAAACACAGCCCCCTGGAAGTAACAGCTCTCCAGAGACTCTTCGTTAGCTCTGAATCCTGCATTTCACAATCATTCCAGGTACTGTTAAAAGTGGAGTGTAAAATCATTGAAAACTCACTTGCTGTTTTCAATGTATTATTTATGCAAGAGAATATGCAATTTGGGGAAAAAGTGACTCTGAAATCTGAATAATTTAATATACACATCTCTGTTAAAAATTTTAAGTATCCTTTCCCATTTTAGCCATTATTCAGTAAAGAATTATGAAATGAACTGACAGGGCTGGAAGGAAAGGGAGAGGAAACAAAAGCAAAGATTATTTACTCTTCTTCCTCTGATGGAGAGAATTGTTTCACTGTTTCATTGAGCACTTTTTCTGTTGGTTCTAAATGTGTGCCACTGTGTGGGCTCCCTGTTTTCAGCAGTTCCTCTATTTTGGTACAAAAACACTGCCTTAGGATAAGCTCAGACACTGGAGTGGGGGAGCCCCATGAGGCAGAGCCTCTTCCTGATCTCTCGTTTAAGGCAAGTAATATACTGACTTGCAGATGAGTGAACTGGAAGTCCATACAACTGAGGTGAAATACGGAATATATCAAAAGTAACAAATGGACGGAGGGAGACCAGAACCCATGTTTCCCACCAGGTTACTGTTCAAACCACCATATGTTGCTCAGTATTTTCAAATTTCTGTTACTGAAAACCCAGAGAAGTAGAGTACTGACAACAAAAGATGAATTTCAGCAGGGAAAACAGAGCATGAAAATAAAACATTTTTTAAATGATTCAGACTCTTTTTCCCTAAGAGCATACATTTTTAGAATGAAATATAACAGGGTGTTGAAGACTGTCGAAACACTTCCAAGGCAAGCAGAGGCAGAGGAAAACTGTGAGGTGGGTGAAAAGCCAGGAGCTCACAGGTACAGGTTTGGCTTCCACAGCGTTCTCAAGGGTTCCGCTCCTGTCCAGGCTTGGAAGGGGTCTGAGATGCAATAAGCAAGCAGTACCAACTACATTTCCATAAATATTAGGACTCATGTGGTCATAGCCCTGATGCAAGAAACCTGGGGAAAAATCATCAAGAAAGAAAGCATCTAACTGTAATGACAAAGTTGGACTCTGAATGAGAGGATTATTTTATTTTCTAGGGGATACTCAGTTCTCCGTGATAGAAACGAGAGGGCATATTTTCTAAGGGAGAAATCATATTCACTACAATGATGTGTATACGTATCATTATCTCCTATAATCTCCGTGTATTTGCATCAGGGCTGCTTGAACATATACTCCATTCCCCTGTTATCCCAGCATAGGCTAGAAAGAGGGAAATGACACAGATCTAGCCACTATGCTTACAGAGCTTAGATTCTGAACGGAGATGGGTATTAAACTAATAATTGTACAAGTGAGTCAAGCAGACACTAGACATGCCACAGTAGACAGTGGAAGAAGGGATTTTAAAAAGCCCCACAGTTAAGGACATGCTGGAACACAAGTGCCACCCGTGGATGACAGCCGTCCATGTTAGTGGCTCCCCTAACATGTTCACCACAGCAATGAGGAACTGCTTGTGTGAAAGGCACCTGCGTCCTCTCCAGGTTGGGACTAAGATGAAGAGATGAAATTACTGAAGCTGTCTGCCCAACTGACTCCAAGGATAAATTCCAGAAATCATAAAGGTCAGGTGGCAACACTGAAGGGTTAGGAGAAAGTCAGGTTCAATCATCATAATGAGTGGCAAGGTTAGAGTCGGAGTCAGGCACACTTGACCCTCATGGAGCTCTGGAGGTGGGGAATGTGACGTTTATGGGCTAGATGGATAGATATCCAGCCAATAAGGGTGTTTTCAGTCTATCCAGCTAACATAAATGAAAATTCTATGATCAGGTGGCTGAGGAATCTAGTCCAGTAATGGTCACAATAGCTTGCGATCTGGTTCCTTGACTTGTGGGACAAGAGATATATAGATGTATGCCATGAAGAAGGTCAAGTGGAAACCTCTGGAGCCAAGAGAGGAAAGAAAAAAAAAATCCTGTCCTGGAAAGAACTACAGAAGTTAGCTTACACTTAAAAACCTACAATGAGCCTCATTGTGTTCTTATTTCATTCACTAGATAGGTCCCTGCACAAGCCAGACAGATCCTGAAGGATCACAGTAGCCTTTTGCAAACTCATCTGAGTATTAACCTCCATAGCACTTACTAAAATATATGAAGACTACCTTGTACACATGCTAGGTGGCCATTGACCTAGCAAATGCACCTCTTTCTAGCCCTCCCACAAGTTAAAACCAAAAACAGTGTGCTTTCTCATGGGATGGATGGAAGTATACACCTCTGGTCATTTCTTAGGCCTTTGTTATTTTTCCAGCTCCTGTGACGCTATAAGCAAAGGGGACATGGACGACTTGGCTGTGCAACCGAATGTCATACCTGACTCACTGAAAGTGTGGCATCATGTTAAACAAGCCAGGTGAGCCAGGTAACTAATACATCAGAGGCCTTAGTTAGACATCTGCCCTTCAAAGGCTAAGAGAGAAATCTTATGAAGATTCCTGGTGACATATATGAGTGCCATAGTTACAAGGACAGAGGTTCGGGGCACTCTAGTAGATCCTCTCCAAGGGAAAGGATAAAATACTGCATCTCAGAACTCCTGCTCTTAGGTAGTGAGTACAATATCTTGTACTCCTGAAGTCCTCAAGGAAGCCTATTAATGGGAATATTAATCTGGCTCATATGCAATGTGACTATTAAAAAAAAATGCTTCCAGATTAGAATGGGGTCCAGTACAGAAAAGAGCATGCCCCCAGGTGAGGTTAACATGTAAGCAGTCTGCCTGTCCATATGTGTTGGCAAACGCAGGGTATTTGTAGGAAAAAACAAATAAACAAATGACCCTGAAATTTATGGTAAATACAACTGGAGGACCACAACATAGATGCCTATGGTCCTATGACCTGTGACATTTGCACCAGAGAGTTAGACACTTCTCCCAAGGCAAGATTGGGCATTGCAGAGATGGAGGGACTGAGCAGCAGTGGGGCTGAACTGGCTCCTTGAGAGGGTCTGGCTTCTGTCAGACCCACTAGGCTGTAAGGCTGGGCCATCCCAGCATCAATCCATTGGTGACATGTACATGGTTAATGCATGTTCAAGTCCAAGGGGGTAGCCCAGTCTCTCATGCCATCCACCCTTATCACATCAGCCCCTCTCCTTCTGCTCCCAGTGTGGCCACATGGGAGGTTTCTCAGCATTAGCTGATGGAAGAGGAGAACTGTGAACCTTCATGCATAGGCTGGCTTAGTACCTGGGCACCTGGACTGTGTCTGCATTACAGATTCACTCACAACCCTCCCTAGGACACCACCACAAATGGGCAGTGTATATACTTAGCCATTTGGTATGCAACGAGAACTAAATTAGAATGGGTACATGAGTGGTCAAGGACTTGGTTGTTCAAAAGCTTGCAAGCAGGATAACTGCTTGCAAAATAAAAAAAAAAATAGTACTGGATTCTAAGTCAAAGTATAAAATAAATGTCCACAATTCATACTGATATAAGTAAATAACCGAATAAATAAACAAATGTGGGGAAAAAATAGGTGCAGAACAATTTAAAATCATTTATGTAGGGAGTGCCTGGGTGCCTAAGTTGAGCTACTGCCTTTGGCTTAGATCATGATCCCAAGGTCCTGGGATTAAGTCTTGCGTCTGCTTCTCCCTCTGCCTCTCTCTCTGCTTATGCTCTCTCTTGAAAATAAATAAAATCTTTCAAAAATTAAAAAAATAATAAAATCATTTACATAGATACTTAGCCTTCGAGGAAACAGAGTATAATTTTGTACTTCTCACATATGAACTACATGTACTTATTTCCTTCTTTCTGAAGAATAGATGACAAAAAGGATGGAGAGGAGAGTAACTTTGTATGGGAGAAACCTGACAAACACTCCTTCATCCAGGAGACCAAGGTCAGCATCAACAGTGATGAGGCATGCAGATATCATGTATTCTTGACAGGTCATGATGAGGATGGCACTTTACCTGTGAGATCTTCCACTCAAAAACCCATGACCAAGTCTAATCAAAAGAAAAATCACCAGAAAAATCACACTTGGAAGACATTCCATAAAGTAAATAATCAATAGACCTCAAAATGCCAACGTTATCAAACCCAAGAAATCCCCAGTCATGAGGAGCCTAAGGAGTCATGAACAAAGGTAATGTGGCATCCTGAATGGGTTGCTAGATCAGAAAAAGAACACTGCGTGAAAACCAAGGAAGTCAGAATATAGGTTGTAGTTAATTTTCATGTATCAGTATTGGTTCGCTTGTACTCGACTAACATAGAATAACCCTTAATAAGGATGTGTGGTACAGAAGAACTGTGTTATCTCAGTTCCTCTGTAAAAACGGTATCATTTATTATTACCCACAATGTCTTTTGGAGCTATTATAATGTCAATACATTCTCAGGGAGGAAGTTATTGACTTTTTTGCATAATTAATGTAGAAGTATAACAGGGTTTCTCATAATCAATATCAATCAAGATACCAAGAGACAGTTTGGGGGCATCATTCATAGATTACCCTCCCCTCTTTTTGAAGAGAAATAGGGCCATAGAAACTAATAAGTGGGATTCTACATAAGAAACCAGTCACTGATGTCATAAATCAACATATAGCTGAAAAATTTGAAATACTAACTGTTTCTGAATGGTGAATTGTGGAATATATATACTTCAACAAGTTTACTTGTAACTGACTTCATGAAAAGTCAGGGCATAACTAAGTGGACATCTACAGACTTGATAGAAAGTCAACTTGGTTCACATGTAAGCATTCCATTATTCCTTTACTCCATGCATAAATTAGTCAGTCATCCTCTCAGCTTCCCCACTGGTGTGACTCATATTTCAAGAATGATTATGGCATTCACTAAAAAAATGGCTTTAAGTCACTAAGTTTAAGGTCATTTGATACACGGCAAAAGATAACAGGAACACAAGCTAAACTGCCATCCACTTAAAACATACATATAAATGAACTTTATTTTTAGAGCAATTTTAGGTTCACAATAAATTGCACAGAATGTATAGAGAATTCTCACGTACCCCTGCCCCTCCCAATGCAGTCTCTCTTTTCATTCTCTTGACAGTGTTTTACAAAGAGATGTTTTTAATTTGAATGGAATCCAGCTTATCAATTATTTCTTTCATTGTCTGTGTTTTGGTGTATATAAAAAGTCACTGCCATGCCAAGGTCATCTAGATGTTTTCCTTATTTTACCTTCTACACATTTAATGATTTTGCATTTTACATTGAGGTCTACGATAGATGTCTAATTATTCCAGTACCACTTGTTGAAAAGATAGTATTTTCTCTATTGTATCACCTTTGATTCTTTATCAAAGGGCAGTCAACTGTATCTGTGGGTCTGTTTCCTCTTCTTTATGTTCCATTGACTTATGCATATTTTTTTGCCAATAAAATGCCGTCTTGATTACTGCGGCTTTATAGTAAATCTTAAAGTTGGGCAATGCCAGTCCTTCAACTTTGTTCCAGTTCAAATTTGTCTTGGCTATTCTTAGACTTTCCTTCTCCATATTTACTATAGAATCAGGTTTTCAGTATCTGCAAGATAACTTGCTGGGATTTTGACTGGGATTGTACTGAATGACAGATCAAGTTGGGACAAATGAACATCCTGACAATATTAAGTTATCCTATCCATTAACATGGAGTGTCTACTTAGTTCTTTCTTGATTCCTTCTTTCACCAGAGTTTTGTTGTTCTCCTCATACAGGCCTTGTGCACATTTTGCTAAATTTATATTTAATTCTTTCTTTTTGTTTGATGGTAATGTAAATGGTACTGTGCTTTTAATTTAAAACTCCATTTATTTATTATATGTATATAGAAAAGTGGCTTTTACATATTAACCTTCTATCCTGCAAACTTGCTCTAAAAGCTTAGTGGCTCCAAGAGTTTTTTATGGATTTCTTAGGATTTTCTACATAGTCATGTGTAGAAAACAAAGACAGTTTTATTTTTTCCTTCTTAATCTGTATACTTCTTACTTCCTTTCTTATCACATCATCTGGGAATCCCAGGATGATGGTGAAAAGGAATGGTGAGAGGGACATCCTTGCCTTGTACCTGATCTTAGTGGGAAACCTTCCACTTTCTTCTCATCATGAAGCCAAATGTTAGCTGTAGGTTTGTTGTAGGTCTTATTTATCAGCTGAGGAACTTCCCCTCTATCTCTGGTTTGCTGAATTTGCTGTGTATTTGTCATCAATCTGGACTCCCCTCTCATTTCACTTTTGCCACTAGTACAAAATGAAGATGGAAGAGGAGTCAGCATCCAAAAGTATTAAATGATAAATATATAAAGTCAGCACTTAGGTCAAGACTTAAAACAAATACCCCACTAACCCCATATATGTTGATTTCCTTAATACCTGTTCCATACACAGTTTCTCACTTGGGTGGATGAAGTTATGAAATGCCTAGTTCCCTTCATTTGTTTTATATAACTTATGTCGTGCATTAATCTGGAAAGTTAATATTTGGATACACTCTAAGGGCTTTAAAAACTAAAATAACTTTTCTCATTTCTCAAGCTTCAAAATGTCTAGTTTAAATGACATAAGAAACAAGATGATTTATTAAGCAAGAGTGTTCATTAGTTGCTCAATAATATACAGTTTTCTGAAACTAACCAGTTTTTAGAGGATGATTATCAGGGCACAGAAAACACATCTGGCCAAGAGAACAGAGGAGACAGAGCTCAAGGACAAAGAGCTGAAGTATCATGGAAACTGTCTTGTGGAAAAAGAGCAAGGAGCCAATATTTTGCAAACTGTATTGGAAGGAAGCAGGTCCTGCTGAGAAATCAATTTTCCCAGACTGTAATAAAAGTACTTACCTCCAACAATCTGTAAAGACTGAAGACATTCTGCCTCTAATAAGGCCCCAGAAGCACTTGTTGGTATTGAACACAACAGAACTAGAAGGATTTGAATTGGAATTCAATCTTCAAAATTCAAGAAGATTGAATCCCGTTCAGATCAGAACTCCTCCCTCGGTCATATTCATTAAGATTTGTCACCAAGTGTTCAGTGAAGAGCTAACATATATCCTCCATGAGTCAATATATACATGCATGAACCTGTATCGTTTACAATACAGGTTCCTGCATATAGATATGTTATCAAAACAGTACATTATCAACATGCAGTTTGGAGACCACAACTCTTCAAAAACTATTTTCACACTCTTACAAAATCACACATGTGCATAAGCATATCATACATACATACACACGTAAAAAAGTTTTTCAAGCACTGTTGCATATGGATGAGAGTTCTATGTGCTATAGACCACACGCAGTCTGGTATCCAAATTCAGCAGCAACATTAGGTAAGTAGCCCTTCATGTGAAATCTTGTCTAAGGAGAGATTTTTTCTTTTTCTTGCATGATTTTTTTTTTATATCTTATTGTGGGCTAATGTCATATAAATTTTTTAGTTCCTTTTCTATGCAGACTGTTTATTTGATGTAAAACATCTAGGTAGTTAGATGATATTTTTAATATAAAATTTCCCATTTTTCCTAAATATTATTAGGCAGAAATAAATCTTCAGATATATTTACTTATATATACTTACACAGAAGTTTATCTTTGACAGGCTTTGATTAATAAAAATTTGCACTTATATTCTTCATCTAATTATGCTTAACTTCTTTCTTATTTACATTATTCTAACCACCACTCAAATAGAAATTGTCAATTCCTAGAAAACAGAACCCCAGTTTGAAGAGAGCAGAAAAATTAACTTACTGTGTAGGACCTATGCTCACAATGAGAAAATTTTAATTGAGGAGGCAGAGCAGAGAAAAAAAGTCACCAGTTATGAAAAGACAGAGAATCCAGGGGAAAAAGTGATTTTCAACTTCTGAGGGCAACAGTCCCACATAAACTCAAGGTGATTATAATAGATATGTGTTTCAAGTTTTTGTTAGAATATAATTTTAAGTTTTAAAACACATATTCTGCCATCTTGTGAAAAATATCTAAAAAATTTTTATGGTGGGGTGCCTGGGTGGCTCAGTTGGTTAAACAACTGCCTTCGGCTCAGGTCATGATCCCGGAGTCCTGGGATCGAGCCCCGCATAGGCCTCCCCACTCAGCGGGAAGCCTGCTTCTCCCTCTTTCACTCCCCCTGCTTGTTTTCCCTCTTTAGCTGTACTTCTCTCTGTCAAATAAATAAAATCTTTCAAAAAAAAAATTTTTATGGTACTATATTTGGGTTCCATTTGGTGAGTTCTGCTGTTTACTGGTTGCAAGTTTACATCTTTGTGTATCACCAGGGCCCAGAGTGGGAAATGCAGTCCCATTTCAGGGCAGCGATCCTGTTCTGGTTCTGCTGCAATTTCAGGAGGCTCCTGAATGCCATCATGCCAGCCAACTGGAACATATGCACAAGGACGTCTCCCATCTGTCCCCATACAATTGAACTAATCATATGCACTATAATTCCTGCCTTGTTGAGGTCCACAAATACAAATGGCAGAACTCCAATCAGTCTGTGATGTTTTTCTCATCATCAGCCATGGAAATGAGCCAGAAACTTATGTAGAATACTCTTATTACTTTTGGGTTTTATTAATTTTTTTTAAAATTATGTATTCTGCCTTTATGCAAAGTATGAGATACATATTAACCTTTATTAATTTGTAATATATGAGTGCCATCCTATGTGGAGTATAACAAAATAATGTACCTTAGAGATTTGACAGGGCCTAATAATAATGGTTTTTTATAATATATATTCTATATAATAATAATGGTTAAATCTTATACACAATATTTTTGAATGATTCTAAGCACCATACATCCTTAATGCTTTTAATGGCTCTGTGACATATGTAATTTTATTTCACCAGTTTTGCAAATGGGGCATTGAAAACAGAAAGATTTAATAAGCTGCCCAAGGCCATAGAGCCAATAAACTGCAGAACCAGCCACAGAGGCAGTTTGTAGCCAGGATGTGTGCTCTTAATGACCATCCTACGTTGTTCTTCTGATGTGACCTGCATTCCTATAACTGCCTTCACCTAATGTGATGTGAATTGCCATATTTCCTCTCTAGCAAAATGCCAACAGTTCTAAGGAAATTTAGTAAGATATTTTTAGGCAAAAAAGGGAAAGAAGAAAAGGAAAAAAGACATGACTAGGAAGAGAAGAGGAAAAGAGAGAATGGCTAGCAAGTTTCCTTTGATATCAATGAGAAAATATATTTTTATTTAAAAGCATTAACATTAATATGCCAAAAATTAAACAAATACATGCTCTACTTTCCTTTTTATACTAGTTTCCTTAGTTTAGAAATAAGAAAGGAAACCACTGTTGTACTTGATATTTGGGTTACACTCCTATTTTGATGAGGCATAAGATTAAAGAAAAACCTTAAATTTGGTAGGAGTACTGAAGAGAGCACATTTATGATGGGGGGAGAAGAAGGTAGAGGAGGAACTTTACGAAAAAAAGAGCCTCAAATCGCCACAAGATTTGGGTTTCATTAGAGGATTGCGGTAATATTACTTGGCCAAAAAGTACATGATACAAACATCACGCCTCAATCTTCAGGATAAAAAAAAAAA
>PITA01032847.1:0-13507 GCA_004023965.1 Spilogale gracilis
AAAAAAAAAAAAAAAAAAAAAAAAAAAAAAAAAAAAAAAAAACCTGATACAACCTATAACCACACGTATTGGTATAAAATCAAGAAACAGAGGACAGATTCAAAGAAAGAATGAATGTAAAGGAAAAACTTTAAGTAAAAATGAGTGAGAATGACTAGACTAAGTCAATAGAGAAAAAGGTCTATAAGAAAATCATCAAGATAGCATTACAATCATGTCAAAAACTAAAGAAGCTTTCAACAATGAGAAGGCAGCCAACAATGTGAGAAACAGAGACATTGAAAAAGATATCTAATACTAATATTTAATAGCATTAAAAATAACACCGTGAATTACTGAATTCAGATCACAGAAAGAGTACAAAGAGATTTATGTATATAACCATGACTCCTCACTACAACCCTTTGAACTGATAAAGCACTATTTTCCATAATCTATATTAGGGTATATCAGGGTGACAATCCAATCACAGGTTACTCTCACTCAACACTTCCACAATATTCCCAAGTCTAGAAATGTTTACCTTTGTGAGGCATTTACGTGTGTACATTCACATATGTATATACAAGGTTTTCCACTGTCCAATGTATATATACAACTTGAGATACCCATTTCCTCAAATAACATAATAAGCAACATTTTGCTAAATCATGTATATTAATTCTTTCTCCTAGTTACAGCAGGAAAGATTTATGAACCAATTTTAACATTCTGTGGATTCTAGTTTTTTTCTTGTTTTGTACAAGCACTGTTCTTACAATCAAGAGATTACTCTCTGCTAATAACCATATTATGATTAGCAATGCTAATTAGCAATAATGCTAATTAATCATATAAGGTATGATTAATCTATCAATCTGTCAGATCTAAATCTGTCAATTAGTTTCCTAATTTAGTAAACAAAATTGCTTTCACTTGTTAGCTATAATTTTACGAGTTAATATTTATGAGTTAGTTTCTTTTGTTGTATCTATAATTGTTACTTTTGTAGAAAGATTAACATCTGGTGTCAGAAGCCATGTCATATGTATCCAAATAGGACTTTGCAATTTCTGTTTTAACAATAAAACCTAGGGTACACTTACATTAATTTTACTTTATGTATAACTCCTGTATGTACACACATACATACACATATACAGAATAACGTAATATATATATACTCCGCATTGAATTAGCTTTTAAAAATTCAAATGACTACTTAAAAAGCTGATATTTAATTACTGAAAATTTTACAGTAAGAAAATGAACTAAAATGAAACAACTTAATGTACATTTCCATAAAGTTCACTTACTTTACATTATTATGCAACTTTTATGACACTGAAATGATAACTCTAAGTTTAATTGTAAAATCCATTTGAGCTATTTTAAAGTTTTTTGGATATCATTTTAAATGGTTAAGCAAATTTAAAGTACGGTGATTTAATTTGCCTATGAAAATAAGCTTACTAAATTAATCCATAGCTAGCATAATTCAACTAAATAAGACACAGGTTATAAGTTTTAATAAAATCAGCTTAATTAAGTTCATACAATAAAAAGATCCATCAACATAACATTGAGTTTATTACCAAAAATATTCAAGTATCTCTCATTTTTCTCTTAATCCCTGATGTAGTTAAGCCACTTTACATTGTAACAGGTATTTAAACCAAAATCTTAAAGTTGAATTTAGAAAGGTGTCAGAATTGCTCTAGTTTATTTTTAGTTGCTATATTTAAAATTACTCTCTGCTCTCAGATATATCACAACCTAGTAGAAGAGTCTAGATATTAGCACATTTCACCAGACTTCAAAACAGTCAAATCTGTTTTCTTCAAAACAAATCTTATTCTCTAATGAATGTTATGAACAATAAATTGTATATAGCTTAAAGACTTATGAAAGAACTATTTAAACTATCTATGCCTTTCTCTCTTCATTAGGAATATACAAGAAATGTATAGCCAATAAATGAGGGCTCACTGCAAAGAATTACATACAAATTACTGAGGGAAATTTAAGGAAGATACTTAAGTGTCTCATCCTAACAGAGACCAAGAATTAACAATTTACAGCTCTGTGTTTATCTCTATCATGAAGTCTATAAAACGAATATAACTCCCTGATATAGACAGAGAGACAAACACATACTGAAAATTGTCCATAATGACATGCTAAAACTTCCTTGAACAACTTCATCCACATATATCTTTCCACACTGTGGAATAATTTTTTCAGCTAGAAACATTTCTCTCAAGAAAAATTCAAGCATTACACATGGTTTTGTGACCCACTGAAAGGAAATGTAAAGAAAAAAGACAAAATGTGTTATGTAAATTCATGGAACATAATTTGCAAAATTACTTTACAGTTGGATTCAAGCATTCATATATAAAGTAAAATGATTTTGTATTTCCCTTAGGATACTGCTTAAAAATCTATCCAGCCTTATTCTGATCAAAACAGCACCAACTCCACACATATAATAATGTCTGAGATCAAAATATCCAATTGCTATATGGGTGGTAAAAAAATAAGAATGAGTAAAATAAAACTCTCTTCTTGTATAAAACATCTTTCTTTGGTTTTTACATTGTGAGTAAGTCAGAGGAGCTTCAGAAAAAAACATATTTTGCAATGTATCAGAGCAAGGAGAAGTGATTTATCCAGAGCTGAAGGGCCCTTGCTCATAATCCCTATTTCACTGGTAATGAGAAAACATCCATCCACCCATCCATCCTTTTATGTACAATACTTATTTGTGAGACATTTAAATTATTAATTTTGATTAAGTTTGGTAATATTTACATAATTTATCATAATATTTAGAAAGACTGAACTTAACCTGGTAAAAATAAGAGCATGAAGTATAACTATATTAACAGAATCTTTTCCACAAAAGACAGGCTAAAGATCACTAATGGGGCACTGGAGGAGAAACATATACTAGAAAGTAGGAATAAAAGTCAGTTACACACTGACTATGGAATCCCTAACTATGTGTTTCCAAATATTAACATTAAGACACTAATTTCTTAAAGAGACATCATGGAGCCTTCCATCACCATTGGTAAATTTGTAATAAGCATTTGATTCTTAGTTTCTATGTATTTGCCATCACCGCATTCTTTTCCATATAATTCAAATTGCTGTTTACTAGGGAAACATCAAAGAATGCTGATTTTTTGTAATTCATTCTATCAACTCAGTTGAGGAGGAAATGATAAAGTATTGCTGCCAGAAAGCCTGCCAAATTTACATCATCTTTATCTCTGTCCAGACAAAAAGCACACCATGCTATGATTCCATAATATTTCAAGTAGAAACACATGTTTCACAGTCTGATCATGTGAATGAACACTCCTGCATTATCTATGCGAATCCAGAGGAGCTGTCAGTAGGCAATCTTATTTTAGAATCCATTAGTAAGAAATACATTAGAATTACAAAAATCTGCATTTAAGGATCATCCCATTCTTTTCAGTAAAATTTAACTTCTTATATCTAAGTCACTCAAGTATACCAATAATGGACATACTAATTACCAGAGTGAACAAATGACTTTGTTTTTACATTGTCTAAAACTAAAAAAAAAAAGTTAAATATTTCTAAATATCTAAACTTTGCTCTGTGGGACTTGTAGGTTTTTAAACTTTTACTTCAAATATCGTTCTCCAGTCAAGCAGTAAGTAGTACTTCAGAAGTCTAGAATAAAAAGTTGTGTGTGGTATTAAAACGAAAAACAGTGAAATTGTATCATTAGACTAGTTAATAGTGTCATTAGACTTTAGAGTCTATGTTTAATTCCTTTTTTTAAACATAGATATCGATTTTTCTTCCATTCATTATTAAACATATACTCTTGAATTTATTCAGAAACTAAAGAAGTATCTACAACTTAAGTTGAAGAATAGGACACTATTTCTATGTGAAACTATAAAGTCACAATTCTACAAGACACAGGATGGAGTTTTTATAATTTATCCCTGAAAATAAGCACCATTATTTAATAATTTTGTTTACATGACCGCTATTAGGTTGATATCTTAATATAATTATTTATCATACAGTGATTTATTTAATGAAAAATTATTTAATATGTACTATTCAAAATGTTTGTTTTATAATTTAGAAATTGCATTTCAAGAAAATAGGAAGATACAAAGGAGAGATAAAATTGACTTCTAGCCTGAAATATAAAACTCCTGAATAACAAAGAATAACAGAGAACTGAATAAAGAAAAGCTATTTTGGAAAAAAAAAAAGAACATCAAATAATGTGAGATTAAACATACAGACAAGCAGAAATCCAAAAGAGGATCATGTTATAAATGTTATCACACTGATACAAATTACAGAAAAAGAATTAAGTTGATACCATGATACCATATACTTTATTCAATACATTAGCACTTCTAAAACAGAAAGGTTAACATTACTTGCAGTTTAAGATACCAACTCTATACTAAGAGATGTTTACACAGTAAACAAACATCCTAGGAAATACAATTGCAAAATTTAGCCGTGAAGTTTGCAACAGCAGGAACCAATATGGAACCTTCTGGTAAGAGCCTATACCATCCTTGAACATATGGCTATTTTTTTTTTAAATATGCCAATGTCATTAATAATGGTTAAAAGCTTAAACGTCTGTTATGGCAAGAACTGCTAGACAGATAATTATATGCAATAGTATTTAAAAGCATGGACTTAGAAGATTACCAATTTTCATACCTCTGCCATTTCTAGTTTTAAAACCTCAGATAACTTGAACATATATTTCATCTATAAAGTAAAATTAATATTACAGATCTTATATGTATGAGCAGGCTTAATTCAATTAATTTAGCTAAAGCTGTTAACACGTTGCCTGTTGGATAAAACAGCAGCTGTTATTATAAAGTAGAACAGGTGATTTAATGTAAAATATTCAAATAATAATGACATGGGCTGAGGTCTTGTCTTTTCTCTTAATAACTACCTTAATTATCTATCTTTATTATGTAGACATAACCTTTATGCATAAAAGGCAAATATGCAAACAGTGAACTTGGTGGAAGGAGTCTTTGATTAATACTGCTAAGTATTAATTTAGAAGAAAATGTCATGCTCCAAAGAGCTAACAAGTGATGACAATAATGAGAAACTCCTATTACTCACACTCTTTAAGAAATCACCTACTCCAACAAACAACACTGCAGGCAAAATATAAGTTTCCTAATAAATACACATGATCACACAATTTTATTTCATTTTGGGTTACTATCTTCCTAAGCCATTGCAATTTTATACAATTATGCTTTTAAAATCTGGAAAATATATACAATGTCCTTACTGAAATTTATGGAATACTATGTAAAGGATGTTGCCTTTTTTAAAAAAACATTAATTCTTCAAATATTAGAAGTTTATATCAATATTTTATGTATTCTGCAAGTAAAAGTTTAGAAATTCTCATTTGTAATATTTCTTTAAAGAAATCTCTTATAGGGGCACCTGGTTGGCTCAGTGGGTTAAGCCTCTGCCTTCAGCTCAGGTCATGATCTCAGAGTCCTCGGCTCTCTCCTCAGTAGGGAGCCTGCTTCCCCTCTCTGTCTACCTGTCTCTCTGCCTACCTATGATCTCTCTCTCTGTCAAACAAATAAATAAAATCTTAAAAAACGAACGAAAGAAAGAAATTTCTTATAGAAATTCAGAATTATCAAGATGAAATAGACACTAGCCATTTTTTTTTAATATTTTATTTTTTTTATTTGACAGAGGGAAACACAGCGAGATTGGGAACACCAGCAGGAGGAGTGAGAGAGGGAGAAGCAGAGAAGCAGGCTTCCTGCTGAGCAGGAGCCCGATGTGGGGCTCGATCCCGGATTTCCGGGATCATGAACCGAGCCGAAGGCAGTCGCTTAACCACCTGAGCCACCCAGGCGCCCCAACACTAGCCATTTTTAACAATGAATCATGGAACACTACATCAAAAACTAATGATGTACTATATGGTGACTAACATAACATAATAAAGAAAGATTTAACAAATGAAAAAATAAATAGAAACATTTAAATACATAAGTTCATTAAATATCAAGTTATTTGTATTTCGATATTCAATATATAAGTATCTATTTTCAATGACATATCTATAATGCAAAATAAAATATGACTACTACAAAAATATCTATCACTAGTTTGATAGATATTAGAGTTGATTATTTTGTGGCTTATTAAAATGTCATATAACTTTTTTTATTGATTAAGCAAAAAATAGGTAAGTATTTGTATCTTTATATTTTATATTTTTATCACATATATGTCAAAATCCTCTGATCATCCCTTATGTTTTCTGTCCCTTCCACTTCTCATCTATTATTTTGCCTTTCAAAATTTTTCCAATTCACTTTTCCTTTATTGTTTTTTGCAACTTCACCATCATTACCCTAATCTGCTACCTTAAAATTTCATATCTTGCTTATTCCAATAGTAGCTGGGATACTTTTCCAGTCTCTAACTTTTCAAGTTCAAACTTACCTCAAATATATACTTAAAACAAGTATTTCCATTTTATCTCTTTCATTATAATATTCCCTCATTTGAAGTTATGACTCACGACCCCATATCAGTTCTTCATTTATAAGTCTAATTCTCAAGACTTTCCATACTTTTGTCTCCATTCACCTTTACAAGTATATGTCATCTATCTCTTCAGCTGTGTGAATATAGATGTTTGGGTGTGCACAACTGTCTATATCTATCATGCATAAATGTTATTTATGCATTTTAAATATACATGTGCAATATGTGCACATATGTGCATTTATACATATGTTTACTGCAAACAAATGCTTTCATGGTCATAGGCTTTGCTTTTCCCACATCTGCTATGATTATTCTCATTTTTCACTGATTTTTGATCATTTGTATATGATCAAAGTTTAATTTGTAAATTCTCTAATGGGCATTTTAATCATTTCACTTCTTAGATTTAAATTAAATCAAATATTTTTCCTCTAAGTATCTGAGTTAAAATTTCATTACTAGCAGAAAAATATTAACCACTTATTTTTACTCCAATCACAACCTATGAATGTATTAAAATTAATATAGATGTACATCACTAGAAATAGGAATTCTCACTAAATTCTACTTCTAACACTGATTAAATAACAGAAAAGACCAGCCATCCTGCCACAAACAACTACAAAACTGGAGAAATATGTATGTTCTCTGTATTTACAGGTGTGATCCTGCCTTTTGTTTGTTAACACATTTGTTTTGTCTTTTAGATCTCACATATAAATGAAAACATATACTATGCGTCTTTCTCTTTCTGAAATAGCAAATTAAATCCAAAAAAAAAGCAGAAGTGTGAAGCTCCAGAAACCAGCACAGAGGTCTCCTAAGGTGTCCAAATTTACACATGGCAGACACCAGATACTGGAGAGCTATGAGATAAATAGATATTCCAAAGATCACACATTCTTGGAAGACATGGGGTTCCAACCATACAGAATGGAAAAACCTTGCTGAATAACTTGGTAATTCAATTAAGATAACATAAGGTCACATGTTAAGGGTGTTTCTATACTAGCCTAAAACAAAAAGCTACTGAAGACAGCAAAAAATAAGGGGTGCCTGGGTGGATGCCTGGGTTAGTTAAGCATCCAACTCTTGATTTCACTTCAGGTCATGATCTCAGGGTCATGAGATCAGGCTCCACATGGGCTTTGTGTGAGTCTGCTGAGGATTCTTTCCCTCTCCCTCTGTCCCTACCCACAATGCACTCTCTCTCTCTAGAAGGCCTAAAAAGAATTATGTTATTATACATTATATATCATTATATGTTGCTTTAGCTGCTTTAATTTTTAAATTCTAATAGGAAGCCTAAGATATCTCCCACCTCCCTCTGCACAGGCTACAAAAATACTATTCTGTCTAAAATTAAGTAGTATCAAAAATAAACTTAGAATTTCTAATAGATATCCCAAAAAGCAAATTTTTTTATTAATAGAATATCTTAGTATTTTGAAAATGGATAAGCATTATTAAAAACATGCATTTAAAAGAATGAGAAAAATCTTGTTAGTAGGTCTCTACAATTGTTATTTTTGTATTTATTTTTATTTACTCATTCATTCAACTGATATGTTAAAAGACTGCTCTGTGTAAGATGCTGAGAGGATACATTCAAGTTTCATAACCCACTCAGGTATTTTTTTTTTTAAGATTTTATTTATTTGACAGAGAGAAAGATGGCGAGAGAGGGAATACAAGCAGGGGGAGTGAGAGAAGGAGAAGCAGGCTTCCTGCCCAGCAGGGAGCCCGAAGAGGCTCGATCCTGGGTCTCCGGGATCATGACCTGCAGTCGCTTAACCAACGGAGCCACCCAGGTGCCCCTCCCACTCAGGTATTTTTAACAAGACCAGTCACCTTTTAAAACTAACTCTAAAACAGGACTATAAATTGCAAAGCCTTTATTACTAACAACTAAATAAGATAAAGTAATTGAAATACCACCTGATACCCAGGATGCATCCATGAACACATGTTGAAGTCTTAAATTATAACTGGTTTTCATATTTACATTGCAGTTCTACAGAAATTAGTTTTTTCATAGGTCAAGTGGATATGGACATATTAGGCTTAATTATACCTTTATGAATTTATCTAGTTACCCTTATACACTCCAGAAGCACTTTAGTATTGAACATACAAGTGAACCTTGCTCCGGCAAAAGGTCAGAACAATTATTGCTATTAGTTCCATTTCTGGCAATTTATGATAAAATATTTGAAAACAAACAATGATAGTTATGCTTACTTTAGCATTATCTATTAAAATCTACTTGTGTATTATCCACTGAAAATAAGCATTTAAAGTAGAGCAGATTAACAACATCAGTGAATAGTTTCAATCAATCAAATTTATGATGGAGTGACAATGGTATGAAAAGTATTTGATGTTGAAGTATACTACATTTTAGAAACGCACCAAATGTCCATTTACTCTGATTATATAAAATTAAACTATACAGATGAACAATGTCTAAAATGCAGCTCATAATAAAGAATATAGTTGTCTTGATATAACACCTAAAATGTGTTGGGCACTTACTATGTATAAAGCAAATTCTAAATGATTTAACCTTTCTAATGATGTTACAAGGATGGAGTATTTTACCTGAAAATTAGAGACGTAAAAACCTAAACCAAGGTAAGAAATTATGAAACTGGTATTGAATATAAGGCACTCTGATTCAAAAATCCACAACTGAAAACAAAATGTAATAAAAATTGATAGTTAAATTATTGGTTGTCTTAAGTAGTTTCAATAAATACAGCTTATAGTGTTTCACTTATATAAGCTAGAATTACAAAACATAAATCATTGTATTAGGCTAGATATAAGTAGTATGAGAAGAGCTATTAGTTAATTTATTTTAAAAAATGCAAAGAAAATTGAAATTAAAGAGATGTAAACACAGCTAGATCAAAATTAAATACAATACACTATATTTCTGATAGTGACATGCCCACATACACACAGGTAAGGGAGAGACAGAATTATTATACAGATGAATTTCAAATTGAAATTACATTCTTGAGCTTACTGGGCAGAATTACTGCAAAATTCCTAAGCATTTAACTATCAAAACATCCAACTGTGTTGCTATAATATTTACCATATAACAGAGATACTTAGTTGTCATTGCAAAATAGAGTATTTTATTCTAAGGTTTGTTCTCATATTGTCTCATTAAGAAGCAACCTTGTTGGGGCAAGGGGGCCAAGGTGGCAGAGGAGTAAACGGGTCCCCTGAATTGAGCTGGATATCTACCAGACCACTCTCAACATGCATGAAATCATCTGAGATGTAAGAAGATATACTAAGATCTATACCTACAAAATATCTCTGGTGGCAGGTTTCAAGGTGTGAGTGAAGTGGGGAGCTGCTATTCTGCAGGCAGGTAGTGGAAGATAAATGGGAGGGAAAGGAAGCCGCCCTAAGCACTGACATCGGGAAGGTGAAATAACACAGGAGTGCAAAAGCATCCTGGGGCTGGGGACTAGGCACATACTCGCAGACTCCTAGCTATAGGGAAAGGACTTTAGGGCAGCTTCCCAGACTGATACCTGGAGCTGTGGGGGTGCATGTGTGAATTTAGGGTGGCTGGCAGTTTTAGAAGCACAAAGGGCAGAGACGTCCCTTGACCTGGGCTTTCCCTGGCAGCTTTCTGTGTCTTTTCCAAGAGTCAGAGTAGAAGTGAATTATCCAATCCTCTGTCTCAGGAGAGAGCTATCACAGTCTGTTCTCCAGAAAGCCATCCAGGTCACAGTGATTCCATTTTTGTCTGTGCTGCTAAAAACCACAATGTCCTGGGTTGTGTACCCCACACCAGCCCTCCCAGCCCTTGCTTCCAAGTCCATTGGCATTTTTCAAAGTGCTGGAACAAATAATCCTAAAATTTGTATGGAACCAGAAAAGACCCTAAATTGCCACTGAAATGTTGAAAAAGAAAAACAAAGCTGAGGGCATCATCTTGCCTGATTTCAAGCTATATTACAAAACTATGATCACCAAGACAACATGGTACTGGCACAAAAACAAACAGAGATCAGTGGAAGAGTAGAGAGCCCAGATATGGACCCTCAACTCTATGGTCAAATAATCTTTGACAAAGCATGAAAAAATATCCAATGAAATAAATATAGTCTCTTCAATAAATGGTGCTGGGAAAATTAGACAGCTATATAGAATGAAACTCCACCACTTGCTTATACTATACAAAAAGATAAACTCAAAATGGATGAAAGACCTCAAAGTGAGACAGGAATCCATCAAACTCCTAGAGGAGAACATAGGTAGTAATCTCTCTGACATTGACCACAGCAACTTCTTTTAAGACATGTCTCCATAGGCAAAGGAAACAAAAGGAAAAATGAACTTTTGGGACTTCATCAAGATAAAACACTTCTACACAGCAATGGAAAGAGTCAACAAAACAAAGAAGCAACCCACAGAATGGGAGAAGATATTTGCAAATACAAATATCTACAGACAAGGGGCTGATATCCAAGCTCTCTAAAGAACTTCTCAATCTCAACACCCAAAATAATAATAATAATAATAATAATAATAATAATAATAATAACAACAACAACAATAAGTCAAAAAATGGAGACATGAAGAGACACTTCACCAAAGAAGATGTACAAATGGCTGACACATGAAAAAATGTTCATCATCGTTAGCCAATAGGGAAATTCAAATCAAAACCACATTGAGATCACCTTACACATTAGAATGGCAAAAACTGACAAGGCAAGGAAAAACAAATGTGGAAAGGATGTGGAGAAAGGGGAACGCTCTTACACTATTGGTGGGGATGAAAGGTGGTACAGCCACTTTAGAAAACAGTGTGATTGTTAAAAACAGAGCTACCCAATGACCCAGCAATTGCACTACTGCATATTTACCTCAAAGATACAGATGTAGTGAAACAAAGGGGCACCTGTACCTCAATTTCATAGCAGCAAAGCCGACAACAGCCAATCTGTGGAAAGAGCAGAGATTCTCTTCAACAGGTGAATAGATAAAGAAGATGTAGTCCATATATACAATGGAATATTACTCAGCCATCAAAAAGGATGAATAGCTCAACTTTTGCATCAACATGAATGGGACTGGAGGAGATCATGCTGAGAAAAATAACTCAAGCAGAGAAAGTCAATTATCATATGGTTTCACTTACCTGTGGAGCATAAGGAGTAACATGGACCACATTAAGAGAAGGAAGGGAAAAAATGAAGGGACAGTGAATCAGAGGGGGAGACAAACCAGGAGAGACTATGGACTCCAAGACACAAACTCGGAGGTTTTTGGGGGGAGTGGGGGAATGGGCAAGCCTGGTGATGAGTATTAGGAGAGCATGTATTATGTGGAGCACTGGATGTTATATAAAAATAATGTATCTTGGAACACTACAACAAGCATCAGTGACATACTGTATGGTGACTAACATAATAAGAAAAATAATAAAAAACAAAAAATAGAAGAACACAAGAAAAAAAGAAGCAACATTGTTTTTATAATTAATTAAGCTCAATGTATTAAATTTTAAAATATAACTTACTTTAGGTAAGGTAATAAGTAATCTCATCCTTTGTCTTTATAAATAAAATGGTTCTGGAGAGATCAAGTTGGCAAAATAGAATTGTCTAGCCCTTGTCCCCTGACAGAAACATCTACTTGAAAAACCATCCACGCATGAACATACCTTCAACAAGAGCTAAGGGCCTCAGGTGAAAGATTACAATACCAAAGGAATATCTATAAATAATAGAAAGACACAGTGAACAGAGAGTGTGAAGGAGATTAGATCTTCTCTGGGGCTGCAATGGGATAAAATTAGAAATCAATAGAAAACTAACTGGAAAATCCAGAAATACATGGATATTAAAGACTACACTTCTGATTAACACATGGGTCAAAGAAAAATCTTCAAGACAAATTTTTAAAAATATTTTAAACTAAATGAAAATGAAAACACAACTTACAAAACTTTGTGAGATGAAGAAAAAGCAGTGCTTAAAAGGAAATATATCACAATAAATATATATATTAGAAAAGAAAAACATCAAAAATGAATAATCATTATTTTTCTTAGAAAACTAGAAAAACAGGCAAATTAAATTCCAAGTAAGCAAAAGAAAAAAGAAATCAATACAGTTGAAAACAGGAAATCAGGGGTGCCTGGGTAGCTCAGTTGGTTAAGCGACTGCCTTCAGCTCAGGTCATGATCCAAGAGTTCAGGATTGAGCCCCATATCAGGCTCCCTGCTTGGCGGGAGGCCTGCTTCTCCCTCTCCTCTCACTCCCCCTGCTTGTGTTCCCTCTGTAGCTGTGTTTCTCTCTGTCAAATAAATAAGTAAAATCTTAAAAAAAGAAGGAAGGAAGGAAGGAAGGAGGGAAAGAAAGAAAGAAAGAAAGAAAGAAAGAAAGAAAGAAAGAAAGAAAGAAAGAAAGGAAGGAAGGAAGGAAGGAAGGAAGGAAGGAAGAAAGAAAGAAAGAAAGAGAAAGAAAGAAAGAAAGAAAGAAAGAAAGAAAGAAAGAAAGAAAGAAAATAGAAAATCAATAGAGAAAATCAACTAAATCAAAAGCTGGCTCTTTGAAAAAGATCAATAAAATCAATAAATCTTTCACCAGGAAAATTAGAAAAAAAGACACAAATTACTAATATCAGAAATGGATTCTATGTGGAAGATGGTGAAGGAGAAGGCAGACTCTAAGCTTGCATCAACATTCAAACACAGATACATATCAAATCATTCTGAACACACAAGAAATTAATCTCAGGACTGAGAGACAAAGCTGTACATTTATAAGTAGAAAAATGACAAGGTGTAATGGAGGAGTTACAGAAAGTTGATGTGGGCGAGAAAGGAAACACAGGCACTTCAGAGGAGAGGCAACCCTGATTACTGAGAAAGAGAAGAAAGGAGAAAAAGAAAGAAAGAGAGAGAGAGGGAAGG
>PITA01032848.1:0-13463 GCA_004023965.1 Spilogale gracilis
AAACACAGCCTAACTGAATGGGAAGCTAAGATCTTAAGGGAAGGAAACAAGCCAAGGGCTGCTGGAACAAAGTTGGGTGGGGAATGGGGTAACTGGGTGATGAACATTAAGGACAGGGCACATGAGGTGATGAGCACTGGATGTACACGGCTGATAAAGTATTGAGCACTACATCTGAAACTAATGATAAATTGCCTAACTGAATATAAATAGAACAAAGACTAACAAAAGACAAATAAGAGTAGTACATAATGATAAAGGGATTGATCTAACAAAAGAATATTTGTAAATATCTGTGCACCCAACATGGAAACACCTAAATACATAATGCAAATAATGAGCAGACCTAAAGGGAGAAACTGACAGTAATTCATTAATAGGAGACTTTTTTTTTTTAAGATTTTATTTATTTATTTGACAGAGAGAAACACAGCAAGAGAGGGACAGGAGGAGTGAGAGAGGGAGAAGCAGGCTTCCTGCCCTGCAGGAAGACCAATGCGGGGCTTGATTCCAGGACTCCAGAATCATGGCTTGAGCCAAAGGCAGACACTTAACCACTGAGCCACCCAGACACCCCTGAGAGGAGACTTTAACATACTACTTAAGTTAATGGACAGATCACACAGAAAACCAATAAAGTGCCGCTTTCAATAGCACATTAGACCAGATGGACTTAGATATACATAGAACATTACATTCAAAATCAGAATACACATTCTTTTCAAGTGCACATGGTACATTCTATAGGATATGTCATATGCTAAGCCACAAAATGATTCTTAAGGAATTTAGGGAGACTGAAATCATATGAAGCATCTTTTCTCACCATAATAGTAGGAACTACCGAACGGAATTACAAGGAAAAAACCTATGAGAAAACATAAAATTGGGGGCGCCTGGACGGCTCAGGCAGTTAAGTATGTGCCTTAAGCTCAGGTCCTGATCCCAGGGTCCTAGGGTCAAGTCCTGCATTGAGCTCCCTGCTCTGTGGGGAGCCTGCTTCTCCCTGTGCCTCTGCCTTTCTTGCAGTCTTTCATAAATAAATAAATTAATTAAAAAAAAAAAACATAAAAATGTGGAGGCTAATCAACACGCTACCAATCAACCAATGGGCCAAAGAAATCAAAATGAAAATAAAAAATACATGGAGAAAAATGAAAACGCCAATGGTCAAAATTCTTTGGGACACAGCAAAAGTAGTTCTAAAATGGAATTTCATAGAAATACAGGCCTTATGGAAAAAGGAAAAAGTCAAACTACCTAATCTTATACATAAAAAACTAGAAAAGAACAAAGTTATAAGATATAAAATAAAAATCAGACTGAAAATGAATGAAACAGACAGAAAAATAGGAAAGGTTAATGAAACCAAAAGTTGGTTCTTTGAAAAGACAAATTTCATAAACCATTAGTCACATTCATCGAGAAAAAGAGAGGAATCAATCAGAAATTCAAGAGAAGTTACAACCAATATCACAGATACACAAAGGATTTGAAGAGACCACCACAAAAAATTACATGCCATAAACTCAACAACCTAAGTGAAAGGAATAAATCCCTAGAAACATACCTGCCAAGACAATCAGCAAGAAATAGACAATTTGAACAGATCAAATACTAGTGATTAAAGTAAGTAATCAAAAAACTCCCAAATAGAAGTCCAAGAACAGATGGCTTCACATGTGAAATTTACCAAATAATTTAAAGTTAATACCTATCCTTTATCAACTATTCTGAACAAATTAAAGGAGGAGAAACACTTCCAAACACATTCTATGAGACCAGAATTACTCTAACAACAAAACCAAAGACTTTACAAAAAAAAAAATTACAGGCCAATATCCCTGACGAATATAGATGGAAAAATCCTCAACAAAATAGTAAACCAAATTTAACAATATATTAAAAAGGATCATTTACTGCAAGTGGGATTTTTTTCCCAGAGATGTAAAGATGGCTCAGTATCAACAAATCAACATGATCCTAACAAAACAAAGGAAAAGAACTCGAATATGCAGAAAATCATTTGGCAAAATTCAACATCCAGTGATAACAGAAACTCAACAAATGGATATAGAGGGAACATACTGCCTTATGTTCAAATATGCCATATATGACAAATCCACAGTGAACAGCACACTCAATGGTGAAAAACTGAAAGCTTTTCCGGTAAGATCAGGAACAAGACAAGGATGTCCATTCTGAACTTTTACTCAACACAGCACTAGAACTCCTAGCCACAGCACTCAGACGTTTCAAGAAATAAAAGGTATCCAAATTGTAAGGAAAAAATAAAAGTGCCACTACTTGCAGATGACATGATCTTATACACAGAAAACTTTAAACAGTCCACCAAAAAGTATTAGATTAACTGAATTTGATAATGTTGCAGAATCCTAAATATCTAGAAATTTGTTGTATTCCATACACTAATAAAGTAGCAAAGAAATTGAGAAAACGATCCCATTGACAACTGTAAGAAAAATAAAATACCTAGGAATACATTTAACCAAGAGGTAAAATTTAACAAGTAAATCTCTACTCTGAAGACTATAAAGCACCAATGAAACAAAACTGAAGATAACACAAATGTAAATATATACTATGATCATGAATTGACAAAATTAAGATATCCATACTACACAAAACTATCTACAGATTATATGCAATGTCCATCAAAATATCAATATTTTTCACAGAACTAGAATTATCCTAATATTTGTATGAAACCACAAAAGACCCCAAATAGCCAAAGCAATCTTGAGAAAGAAAAACAAAGCTGAAGGGATCACACTCCCAGATTTCAAACTGTACTCCAAAATTATAGTATTGAAAAACAGTGTGGTACTGGCACAAAAACAGACAAAAAATAAAATAAGTGAAAGGCATTAAAAAGATCAATGGAACAGGAGTGCTCTGAAGTAAACATACACTTATATGGCCAATATCTAACAAAATAAGGCAAGAATACATAATTTTATATGTATAGAAGAGACTGCCCTTCTATAAATGGTGTTGGGAAAGCTGGTCAGCTACGAAAGAATGAAACTGTACAACTTTCACATACCATATTCAAAACCTCAAAATGGAACAAAGAACTAAGTTTAAGACCTGAAACTATAAAACTCCTAAAGCAAAAGCAGTTAACTCAGGAATATCTATCAGTCTAGCAATATTTTTTTGGATATGTCTTTTCAGGTAAGGACAAGAAAAACGGGGACTAACATCAAACTACAGAAGCTTTTGCATAGTGAAGGCACCATGAACAAAATGAAAAGGCAACTTACTGAATGGAAGAAGATATATGCAAACAGTACATTGGGTTACTACCCAAAATATTTTTTAGAAATTCCTACAAACAAAATAACCGTCCAATTAAGAATGGACAGAGGACCTGAACATTTTTCCAAAGACAACATACAAATGTCCAGACACATGAGAAGATGCTCAGCATCACTAATCATTAGGAAAATGTCAGTCAAAACCACAAAGAGATATTACCTCACACTAGTCAGAAATGGCTAATATCAAAAAGACAAGAAACAGTATTGGTAAGGATGGAAAGGGAACACTCATTCACTGTTGGTGGGAACGTAATGGTACAGCCACTGTGGAAGATGGTATGGAAGGGTTCCCTCAAAAAACGAAAAATAGAAATATCATGTGATCCAGCAATTCCACTTCTGGGTACTTACCTGAAAAGAAAAACACTAATTTGAAAAGCTATATGCATTCCTAAGTTCATTGCAACATTATTTACAATAACCAAGATGTGTAAACCACCTGATTGCTAAGACCATTGATAGATGAATGGATATAGAAGATATGGTATATAAGTATACAATGGAACATTATTTGACCATGAAGAAGAATGACATCTTGCCATTTGTGACAACATAGATGAATCTAGAGTATGCTTATGTTAAATAAGTCAGAGAAATACAAATACCATTTGATTTTACCTATACGTGGAACCTATAAAAACAAATCAACCAATCTGATAAATACAGAGAACAAATTGGTAGTTTGCCCATGAAGATTGGGGGTAGGACATTGATGAAATAGGTGAAAAGCATTAAAAAGGTATAAGCTTCCATTTATAAAATAAGTCACAGAAATGTGAAGTACAGCATAGGGAATAAACTCAGTAATAATGTAATAACCATGGTGATATATAGTAACTATACTTATCACGGTGAGCATTTCATAACATATATAAATTTTGAATCTCTATAGTGTATAATGAAAACTCATACTCTATGACAATTATACTTCAATTGAAAAAAGGAAGCATGTTTTTTAGGGCTCAAAAAACTAGTATTAAATTTTCTGCCAAGAACCTATGGCAAAATTCTTTTTTAATAATAATTCATTTTATTTTTTCAGTGTTCCAAGATTCACTGTTTATGTCCCACATCCAGTGCTCCATGCAATACGTGCCCTCAGTACCCACCACCAGACTCCCCCATGCCCCCCACACTGCTCCCTTCCAAAACCCTCAGTTTGTTTCTCAGAGTTATGGCAAATATTCTTAATGGTGTAATTTTATAAGTATTCCCTTTAAAATCCAGGGGAAAAGACTACTACTCTCTCTTTAATATTTTACAGAGGTTTTTGTCTTGCTGTAAGAAAAAAGGACTGAAAGAATAACTGCCATCATTCAAATGACAATAATTGTCCACATAGAAAAAATAAATAAGTTTTGAGGTTTTGAGTGATAAACCAGGTGGCTGGAATTAAAATAAATACCAAATAGTCTATTGCATTTCTATTAATCAGCATTTTATGCCATTTACAATAAAAAAGTAACAAAATCTGTGCATGACTGGCCTAAAAGAAAACACGTATTACTGAAAGACATTGAAAAAGACCTACATAAATGGCAGATAATTGTTTTATAAGGAGTTGAAATGCTGATCTAAAATTTTTATGGAAGAACAAAGGTCTAAGAATACCCAAGATACTCTTAAGAAAAATAAGGTAAAGTTATACAACCTACCAATTAACAGGATTTATTATAGGGCTGTAAATATTAAAATACAATTGACTCTTGAACATGGGAATTAGGGACACCAACCTTGGGCAGTAAAAAATCTGCATATAACTTTTGCCTCCCAAAAACTTAACTACTAATCACCTACTGCTGACCAGAATGACAAGACTAACACATTTTATATATTGTATTCTTACAATAAAGCTAAAGAAAATGTTACGATAATCATAAATGATTTACAATACTGCACTGACAGAAAAAAATCTTTGTATTAATCTATGCATAATCTATGTATAATTTGACCCGTGCAGCTCTGTGTTGTTCAAAGGTCAGCTGGGAGTGTAGACTTGGTACATGGGCTAACTAGGAAAGTAATTGGCTAAAGGAATGGAGGAATGTTTTGCAAACACTTGTACAAATATAAATTTTTTATGACACTGCAGATTCTAAGTAAAGGAGGTAAACTATTCAATGCATGGTCTGAGGAAACTGGTTATCTAAATAAAAAAGAAACAAAACTAGATACTTATGTAGTTTTATCCCAAATGGTTTAGAAATTTAAAGGTGAAAGGATAAATTTTTAAATGTTTATAAGAAAACAGGATATGTTTAGACTTTGAGTTATGGAAGAGTTTCTTAAAATATGAAACTGCTAACCCTATAATTATAAATTCAGTTCTGTTATAGATTTTCACAAACACATAGAAATGAAAACTAAACAAATTATTGAAAGGTATTTACAATACATATAAACCAAAATGGTTTAGTATCACAAAGTTATAAATTACATCTAAAAAGCAGTAAGACAGTCCAATTTGTTGGCATATGGTTTTTCATAATCTCTTACTGTATTTCTGTGGTGGTGTTATTTCTCCTCCTTTGTGATTTATTTGCATCCTTTTCGATAAGTCTTTTTTTTTTTTTTTAAGATTTTATTTATTTATTTGACAGAGAGAAACACAGCGAGAGAGGGAACACAAGCAGAGGGACTGAGAGAGGGAGAAGCAGGCTTCCCGCCAAGCAGGGAACACGATGTGGGACTCGATCCTGGGTCTCCAGGATCATGACCTGAGCCAAAAGCAGTCGCCCACCCAACTGAGCCACCCAGGCGCCCCTCGATAAGTCTTGCTAGGAGTTTATTAAGTTTCTTAATTTTTTCAAAGAAACAGCTCTTGGTTTCACCGATCTATTGTTTTTTTTAGTTTCTATATCATTTACTTCTATTCCAATTATTTCCTTCTTTCTAGTGACTCTATGCTTCGTTGCTTTTCTAGCTCCTTTAGGTGTAAGGCTAGATTTATTTAAGATTTTTCTCATCAAAACTACAATGAGGTATCACCTCACACCTGTCAGAATGGTTAAAATTAACAACACGGGAAACAACAGGTGTTGGCAAGGACACAGAGAAAGGGGAACACTTTTGTACTGTTGGTGGGAATGCAAGCTGATACAGCCACTCTGAAGAACAGTATGAAGGGTCCTCAAAAAGTTAAATATAGAACTACCCCTGGGTCCAGCAATCACCCTAAGTATTTACCCAAAGGATACAATAATACAGATTCAAAGGGAAACATGCACCCCAATGTTTATAGGAGCATTATCTACAATAGCCAAATTATAGAAAGTGCCCAAATGTTCATTGACTGATGACTGGACAAAAAAGTTGTGATATATGCGTGCGTGTGTGTGCACATGCATGCATGGGCCTGGGTATATATACATATGATTTATAGGTAATGGAATAAAAAAGAACAAAATCTTGCCATTTGCAATGACATGCATGGAGCTAGAGTGTATGGTGCTAAATAAGTAAGTCAGAGAAAGACAAATACCACATGATCTCACTCACACGTGGCATTTAAGAAACAAAACAAATAACCATGGAGGGGGTAGGGGAAAAAAAGAAAACCAAGAAACAGATTCCTAAGTATAGAAAGCAAACTGATGGTTACCAGAGGGGAGGTGGGGGTGGGCTGGGATGGGTTAAACAGCTGATGGGGATTAAGGAGTGCACTTGTGGGATGAGCACTGGGTGATGTATGGAATTGTTGAATCACTAAATTCTACACCTGCAACTAATATTGCACTGTATGTTAATGAATTTAAATAAAAAGGTGGCCCAAAAAATGAAATAAAATTTAAAAAATTAAAAGTAATAGGAAAATGACAATACCATAGTGGAAAAATAGGTCATATTTCTTTCATTCCTCAGAGTAAAGGAAATATAAATGGCCAGTAGATATAAAAAGATGTTCAAACTCATTAATAATCACGGAACTGAAAATTACTACTGTGATGAAATATATTACATTTAGACTGGCAAAAATGATAAATCTAAAGATACCTTGTGCTGAGAAGGACAAAATCAAAAGGATTATTTATACAGTATTGATAAACATGTAAACTGGTACAACCACTTCAAGATATACCAAAGTTGAATATCAGCAAATTTAATGGCATAACAATTTCAACTGCAGAAATATACCCTAGATTTTAAAGTGAAGCTCATTATGAAAACCTGGAATTGGCCCAAATATCCACTGATAGCATGTAGATACATAAACTGAGGATGAATTATTACACAGGAGTGGAAATCCATGAACTATAACTACCGTGCTCAAAAAGAAACAAAACCAGTTTCTTTTATGAACACATAAATAGATATATAGAACTATTTTTCAATATATGAGACAAACTGGAACATATAAAATTCATATTATTGGCTACCTCCTGCGGACATGCAAAGGGACAGAATAAGGACTTGGCAAAGGCCGTATGACTATATTAAGTTCTGGCTCTCAACTGTGGTGGTGGATTTATGGCTATTCATTTTATCATTTTCCTTTAAATTTGCATATAGTTTATTCATATGTAGCAATTGGCACATTGGCATGAATATATCAGCTTGTAATCTTTAAAATGTATTGAAGCAGAAGCTAATAATGGCAATCATTAATCACAACAATCAAAATGATTACAATGTAAAAGGAAAATAAACATTTTAAACCATTCAGTAAATTATATATTTATTAAAGATTTTTTTTATTTGAGAGAGAAAGAACACACAAGCTGGGGGGAGGGGCAGAGAAAGTTTTAAGCAGACTCCATCCTTGCTCCAAGTGGAGCTGGTCACAAGGCTGTGTCTTACCACCCTGAGATCACAAACTGGGCCAAAACCAAGAGTCAGATATTTAACCAACTGTGCCACCAAGGCACCTCTATAAGTTAAATTTAATTAGCAAAGTAACTTACCCAGTGTGTCACATTTCTCTCTAGCTCCACAAATGTCTTCCCTTAAAACAAAAAATTTTGAAGCATTTTCAGAAAATATTTTTACCAGTCAAAACAAAGATAAAGAAGCTTGAACTGTGATGTGACTATTACCACAAACTCACTTTCAAATCCAGACTTCATTAAGCTCTCAATAATTTTAAACCTTGGATGACACACCATTTGTATATCAGTAACCAATAGGTGCCATATAAAGTTGACTGCGAAAAGAGTTGAAGGTTTAACTATATTCAGTGATAAACTTTCTAAGTGTATTTTTCACCTCTGCCTTTACTTATGCTGGATGTGTAATATAGTTTATGCTTTTCTAGGTGTTTCAACATCATTAGGAGCTTCAGCTATTATCCTTCACCCCAGATAATGTACTCAGATCCTACCAAATTGCTTACTTTTTTTCTTCTGCATTACTTAGTCTCTAAGTATTTGATCTTACAGTTCTCTTGTCTTTCCTTTTGGTCTCCCTCTTCTAGCTTCCTTTGTCTACCTCCCATCTTGTAATTCATTATCTCCAATCTTTGTTGCGTGGCCCCTAGTTACAATCCAGGGAAGAACAATGGACTAATGACATAATACGGTGTATGAAATCATAAGTCAATTCTGCTTTAGTTCTGAAATTTTACAGGTATTTTACATGGTGTTTCATTTCAGAGTTCTAGAAAGCAGAGATTTCGGAGGCTGACCCCTAAGTGGAAGATTCCTTCCTTTTGTCAACCAACCAATCCTAAGATCTAAATATCCTGGTAGTCATCAGTGTTGCTGGAGCAAGGGCGTAAATTAACAATATATAGTGATGCTTGTAAAGTGGACAATTATTTTATAATAGCAGAAGTTGTTTTCCTTACACAGGTTGAGAAAGATCCTTGTAAATGCAGTCTAGTAATTAAGACATGTATTGAACATAAAAACACAGATTTTTTTTAAAGTATAAGTAGATCAAAACGTGGACAGCCAATTAAATTCAAAAGCTCTTCTTTCCAAGTGATTGAAATATCAAGTGAGGAATGAACATAACCTATATTCAGTTCCATAGCTAGGGTCATTTGCACTTTTCATAATTCTGTCACTAAATAAGGAAATTATTTTGTTTGGGTCAATCCATTACTCAGCAACCTAACATTGCTAATTTCCTAAGGAATCAACTAGCATTTTGGTCTACAAGAACAATGTTTTCATACAACAGTATCTTTTCCAATACAAGTTCTCATAGAACACCTCAGTGTATTATTGCTGAAGAATTAAGAAAACAAGAGGTATCAGGGATCATGCGGGAGAGAAAGGGAAAGCACTGCAGTAGGAAGGGCTATTTCTAAAACTGTACCTAGTGATAAGAACAGCAGTGTCATGGTGAGAAGGGTGAGCATCATCAAAAACGTTCTGAGTTTGTTGCCACAAACAGAAGTTGCGCAATGTCGTAGCTGCGTTGTAGCTGATGACAGGTCCTTCCTACACACAAAAAAATTAGCAATTCGATACTACATTAAAATATCCACAGCCTTTTTTTCTCTCTAAACTTGGCAGCATCCTCGCAATTTATCAAACAGCATTTTCAGAGGCAAGTGAAGTGGCATTACTCCCTCATATTTCTTCAAAGACATTTTAGCAATACTTAAAACATGATCAAAAGGAGATCTAGTGAGACCTTTTCAACGTAGCTATCCAACACTGAGGATCAAAAAACTTCTAAAAAAAAACAACAACCTGTATTTTAAATTCTTCAATGGCAGGATTATAAAAGGGAATAACCTCATTGTTTTTAAACCTTTGGTTTTTAAGTTGTTTTTATTACTTTATTTCCATCACAACATAAAAAGTTAATCTCACTCCTTTTCAAATCGAACTTTTAAATGTAAACTTTAGAAGTATCTCATTTCTAATAACAATTTTGTGATCATACATATTGTTACTAGGAGCCTACTACAATTAACAATTACTAACTTCAAACATGTTTCTTACCTGTTCATTATGAATTACAACTAATTTTACAATTACTATGTTGATAAGATTTCCAATACTTGAGTCCTTGTAGATTGCTGCAACCTGCAAGGAAAAAATGTAGGATTATGCGCATTGTAGAATGTTAAGCAGCATCAGAGTTCATTTCTAGTTCTTTTTTTTTTTTCATTTCTAGTTCTTAAAAGAATTGCACTTAATTATTAATAGTGCTGTTATAATGAAAATATGTTCTATCTTAGTGTTAAAGTCTTATTACATATACTCTAGGATTTTCTAAGGCATTCCTTTAGATGTTGTAAAGGTAAATTCTGATGTAAAAACGGCTAATTATATTGAAAGCATTTTATTAATAAGTGTAGGATTAGATGCCTAAATGAGCTATTTCTTCTCAAACTGAAACCCATCCTAGAATATCTATTGTGATTTAGCTGTGCATTGGAATCTCCTGTGGACCTTTTCACAAATCCAGACACCCAGGCCACATTCCTTACAAATTAAATCAGAATCTCTAGGGTTGAGACCTAGGCATCAGTATCTTTTAAATTTCCCCAGTATTTTTCAATGATTCCAACATGAACCTGAGTCTGAGAACCAGTACCTTTAAACCTTCTACTGAGAGTAGCCCATGGATCAGCAGCGTATGTACCCCCTAGAGCTGACTGGAAACGCAGACTTGCAACTACATCAAAAACTAATAATGTATTATATGTTGGCTAACTGAACATAATAAAAGAACAAAAAATTAACATTTAAAAATTTAAATAAAAGACATGCAGAATTACAGGCTTCACCCTAGACTACTGTACTGAGTCCATCTGCCTTTTAACAAAGTCCTCAAGTAACCTGAACACTCAGGGCTTAGAAAATATTTTAGATGATTCAGCAGGAATTTCACTTCATTCTGTGTCACAACCCATAATTTACATAACCATTATTCTGCATAAAAATATATAAGTTTTACCTATTTTTCTGGTAGTTTTACCTACCATTTTCCACAATGGCTGCATATTTCCAATTTTGACTATGCTTATAATTTTAATGGTTAACACTACTGGAATCCATGGAAACAGATTCATCCAAAATCACATAAGGAACCCTAAAAGAAGTCACAGGTCATAGCCTGGACTTTAATTCTTCAAGATTGAAAAACGCAATTCTATGAGACCCTCTATATGGGCTCAGTTTGTGATTCCTGGTTAGGGTGCTAATTCGCTAATTCATTTCATCTACTTGTAGCCATCCTAAAGGTTTCCACCGCAGTAGTGGTTTCTTCCACATCCAACGCCTCTGGCTTGTACTCCTTCAGACACATAATCCCATCCCCTCAGGACGTGGGCCACTGTGCCGTTGTTTCCAAAGATGGACAGCATTCTTTTTGACAATGGCCTTAGTAACATCTTCCTTGATAGGTCTCCTCAGGCAAGGGGGAAAAAGCAAAACTGAACTACGAGGCCTACACCAAAATAAAGACCTTCTGCACAGCCAAGGACTCCACCATCAAAATTAAAAGGCAACCTACAAAATAAGACATTTGCCAATGATACATCCAATAGGGATTAGTATAAAAAATATATAAAGAAATTAATAAAGTCTTAAAAATATATACATATAAAGAACTTAAAAACAATCCAATTAAAATAGGGCAGAGGACCTGAACAGACCTCTTTCCAAAAATGACATACACATTACAGACATATGAAAAGTTGCTCAACATCACTGACCGGAGAAATGCAAACCAAAACCACAAGATAATACTTTATCCCCATCAGGAATGGTTAGTCAAAAAGACAAGAAATAAATGTTGCTGATGATGTGGAGAAAAAGGAACCCCTATGCATCAAGATAGGAATATAAAGTGGTTGCAACCACTATGGAAAATAGTATAAAGGTTCCTCAAACAATAAAAACAGGAATACCATATGACCCAGTGATTTCACTCCTGGATATTACCCAAAGAAAACCCTAATTCAAAAAGATATATGCCCCCTTATGTTTATTACAATGGCATTATTTACACTAGCCAAGATGTGGAAGCAATCTAAGTGTCCACTGATATATGAACAGTTAAGACACATTATATCTGTAACAGTATCACTCAGCCATTAGAAGGAGATCTTGTCATTTGTGACAACGTGGAGGAATCTGGAGAGCATAATGCTAACTGAAAGAAGTCAGAACAACAACAACAAAAAAACGACAAATACCATATGATTTCACTATAGGTGGAATCTAAAAAGCAAAACAAAACATTAATACACAGGATAAACTGGTGGGTGCCGGAGGACAGGGGATAGGGGTGGGCAAAATGGGTGACAGAGAGTAGGAGGTACAAGATTTCGGTTACAGAAGTAGTCATGGGGATAAGGGTAGTACATAAGGTATACAGTCAATGGTGTCGTAAAAGCATTGTATAGTGACAAATATTAGCTAAACTTGTAGTGAGCACAGCATAACACAGAGAGTTGTCAAATCACTCGACTCACTGTTGTACGCTTTGTCAACTATACCTCAACTTAAAGTTTCTGAAACCTGGACTACCATCTCCTGGACCACTATCTGAACCAAGATAGCCATTGCTTGAGGAGATACCACGCGTCTCATCTTTTGGATATATATTCAGCGTCTAAACCCTGCTTTGTTGGCTAGCAACTCAGAGATAAGGAAGACATGGACCCTGACCTTATGGAGATTAGAATTTGCTGGAAGTACTAGTTATGGGGCCCTCATTCCATCAGTCAAAACGGTTTCAATATAATAAATGACATACATGGCTGCAGCTGCTGTTTCTTTTGCTACATGGAATACAACCAGAACCAGAGTCAAAAGCCTCTCTGGAAATGCAGATGCTGTAGGGTCAACATGGACTTCAACACACATTCCAGCACCTTTTCTATGGTTTTAGCGGCAGAGCCACAAATATTTACAAGTTGGTCTACCAACAGTGGTGCCTTCAGCTCTGGCAGTGGCTTTTTTGGCAAAAGGGGTGGTTTCGGGGGGTTGAAAGCAAGTTAAGATAGGGGCAATCAAATGGTTGGCAATTTCAAGTGTTCGAGTCTGTTAACAGTGCAGTATTGCTCACTTGAAAATGGGAGCAGGGGAAAGTTGTTGCTGAACTGATGTTTACCATGCCACTGTAAAAAATATGTTTCTCCCATAGAAAACAAAGTATACACATACTTTTAACTACAGTTATCCTTTGATGCAGTGAGTTTAAAAGTGGATGGCT
>PITA01032849.1:0-13473 GCA_004023965.1 Spilogale gracilis
TAAATGGTTGGTGGTTGCTTTTTTTTTTTTAAGATTTTATTTATTTATTTATTTGACAGAGAGAAACACAGCTAGAGAGGGAACACAAGGAGGGGGAGTGAGAGAGGGAGAAGCAGGCTTCCTGCGGAGCAGGGAGCCCTATGTGGGACTTGATCCTGGGTCTCCGGGATCATGACCTCAGCCGAAGGCAGTCGACCAACCAACTGAGCCACCCAGGCGCCCCGGTGGTTGCTTTTAAAATTTAGTAAGTAGGGGCCATGGAATTCTAGATACAATGAAGTGTCGGTTCTGCAAAATCAAAACTTTTCCTGTGACTTGCCACAACTTTGGAATATCTTGCTGAATAATTGACATAGAAAAAAACTGTTTATGACTGAGCCTAGAATCTAATTCCATTTTACACAAAGAAGGCATTTTTTAAGTGTAGTAATGGTATAGATGGAATTTTCCAGGAATGCAGTTACTGTAGACATTGAGGAGAAATTGTTTTGTTTTCAGCTTTACCAAGTGTATTAGTCAGGGTTCTCCAGAGGAACAGACCAGTAGGATCTACACAAACACACACGCACACATGCACACAGAGAGATTTAGAATAAGATGTTGGCTCACATGATCGTGGAAGCTGAGAAGTACCAGGGTTTGCACTCAGGAGAGCCAACAGTGTAAGTTCCAGTTTGACTCTGAAGGCCTGAGAACAGAGCTGATGGTGTGAATTCAAGTCTGATAGTTGGAGGGACTGAGACCCAAGAAGAGCCAATTTTTCAGATGGAGTCCAAAGATGGGAAAAGACCAACATCCCAACTCAAGGAGTCAGGATTCTCTGTGAATTCAAATATTAATCTCATTCAGAAACATCATGAAAAAATCCTCAAAACAAAACAGATCTTATTCAAGAAGAAGAAGACGAAGAAGAAGAAGAAGAAGAAGAAGAAGAAGAAGAAGAAGAAGAAGAAGAAGAAGAAGAAGAAACAACATCCTCACAGCCAGAATAATTTAGCCAAATGTCCGTGCACTCCATGGCTCAGTTGAGTTGGCATATAAAACTAACCATCACATGAAGAGGGATTCATCTGCTTAGAAAACCACATTGTTGCTAGCGTGCTGATAGATGGCATGGTGTCTGAGTTGCAGTGCCACCACGTGCCCAAGTCAGGACTGTCTGTAGTCAAATTCACAGTGACTTAGAGCTGTGGATTTCTCTTTTATTCCTCATATAGTCTTGCTTGAAAATTCACATACTGAAATTCACATTTATTTTATTACCAATTACTTTTATTTTTTATGCTTTAGTTGCCACATTATGTAGATATTTTTAGAAAGTATCGTGTGTATAAAATAAAGAGGTTAGTTTTGGATTCCACTTCATTAGTAAAGGTGTATTTACATGTTTGTTGGAGAAAGGGAGCTTTGGCTCCAGTGTCGGTGAGAATGAGTGGTCTAAGATCTAAGATTTCAAGCTGCCAGTGTCTTGGACCAGAGTCTGTCTTAGCATTTTAAAAGTTTTTGGCTGTGCTGCTTTTCTTCTCTCTGATCTTTGCAAAATTGTATTCCTTCTCTTTATCTTCTTACTGGGTATTCTATAATGTTTGGATCTACTTCCTAGAAGTCCTTGTTTTGTTTTTTTGTTTTTTTTTTTTTAAAGATTTTATTTATTTATTTGACAGAGAGAAACACAGCCAGAGAGGGAACACAAGCAGAGGGACTGAGATAGGGAGAAGCAGGCTTCCCGCCGAACAGGAAGCCTGATGTGGGGCTTGATCCTAGGTCTCCAAGATCATGACCTGAGCTGAAGGCAGTCGCTTAACCAACTGAGCCACCCAGGCGCCCTTGTTGTTTGATGTTCATTAGGGTTTTGTTTTTTAAGACTTTATTTATTTATTTATTTATTTATTTATTTATTTATTTATTTATTTATTTATTATTTTAAAAAAGATTTTATTTATTTACTTGACAGAGAGAGAAATCACAAATAGGCAGAGAGGCAGGCAGAGCAGAGAGCCTGATGTGGTACTCCATCCCAGGACCCTGAGATCATAACCTGAGCTGAAGGCAGAGACTTAACCCTCTGAACCCATAAGATTTTATTTTTAAGTAATCTGTACACCCAACTTGGGAGTCCAACTTAGAACCCTGACATTAAGAGTCTCCCCAGGTGTTTTTTGTTTTTGTTTTTGTAATTGTGCCGTGCAATTCACCCATTTTAAAGTGTAAAATTCTGTGTTTTTTCAGTATATTCACAACCATTATGACAATCTGATTCTAAATGTTTCATTCCAAGAAAGAAATACTGTATGCATTAGCAGTCAGTATCTTTTCCTGCTACCCTAACCTCTGACAATCTCTAATTTACTCTTGTCTCTATAAATTTGCCTGTTCTGGACAATTTGTATAAATGGAATCATATAATACATGATTCTTTGTGTCAGATATCTTTTATCTGGTATAATGTTTTCAGGGTTGTACTGTGTATTGGTAGTTCATTTCTTTTTTATGCTCAAATAATATTCCATTGGATGGATGCAGCACATTTTGTTTATCCATTCATTAGTTGATAGACATTTGGAATTGAAACAAAAAGTTATTTTGTATGAAGACAGTATGTAAGCAGAAATATGTGATAGTAAATGTATCTATTAAGTAACATACATGTTGATAAGTAAAAATAAAAATGCTAGCAAAGAATTCTGTTATAGTTTAATTTGGGAGAATTTTTTGAGGTGGTTTGGGTTGTTTCCAGTTTGTGGTTATTATGAATACTGTGTCTATGGACATTTGTATATAAATTTGTGGACAAATGCTTTTATTTTTCTTGGGTATAAATCCAGGAATAGACTTGCTGGATCATATGGTAACTGTTTAAGCATTTGAGGAACTGCTGGACTGTTGTCCAAAGTGCCAGCACCATTTTATATCCCTTCCAGCTGCAGCTGAGGGTTTTCATGGCTGCACATCCTTGACAACATTTGTTACCGTTTTTTTTTTTAAGATTTTTTTAAAGGAGTTTTTTGTTTTTTTTTTTTTTAAGATTTTATTTATTTGACAGAGAGAAACACAGCCAGAGAGGGAACACAAGCAGGGGGAGTGAGAGAGGGAGAAGCAGGCTTCCCGCCAGGCAGGGAGCCCGATGTGGGACGCGATCTCGGGTCTCCGGGTTCATGACCTGAGCCGAAGGCAGTCGCCCAACCAACTGAGCCACCCAGGCGCCCCTTTTAAGATTTTAAAAAAGTAATCTCTACATTCAGTGTGGGGCTTGAATTTACAGTCCCAAGATCAAGAGTTGAATGCTCTCCCAACTGCGCCAGCCAGGCGCCTTTATCTTTTTGATGCTAGCCATCCTTGTGGGCGAAAGGTGGGAGTTCATTGTAAGTGGTAGCAGCAGGAAAGGGACAGTTGGTTACATTGTCCAGTGTGGTAGCTACCATGTACCTTTACCTTTAAATTGGTTAAGATTAAATAAAATTAAAAATGCAGTTCCTTAGTTACACCAGCCACATTTTAAGTGCTCGGTAGCTTCAAGTGGCTAGTGGTTACTGTTTTAGTACAGCACAGGTATCCATAAAACATTTTTATTATTGCAGTAAGTTCTGTTCGATGGTTCCTGTCTTGGAAGAGTTAATTTGGATGAGTAGGCAGAGAATGGTAGAGGGTCTGAGTGGTGTAGAAAGGAGTGCAGGAGTGGAGTTTGGAGAAGAGAAGAAGGAAACTTCAGGGAGCCATGTACAAGATATGAGACTTAGAAAGAGCAGGTAAATAAAAAGGGAAAGTGAAAAGTTGAAGGAAAGGTTCTAGGAACTTGACTCTTCCACAGTACTTTGAGTTAGTGAAGGATCCAGTGTCATTTCTTCATTTTGTGGGTGAGAAAAGCATAGACTCACTGCTGCGGCTTTGCTGTGCTTTGGTTGCTGTTAATAACAGCGTTATTCTTGCTCAGAGGCCTTACCATTGAGGGGTGCAGCAGAACCCCCTGCGCCCTGTCTCCCTGTCCTGCCACCAGAGCAGTCGGTACAGTTCATATCACGTCACGGCAAGATAAATCTGGAGTGTTTTGAGTTCAGTGTCGGTAAAGTACTCATTAAGGCTATGGGGATGAACCTTTTCTTTTCCAAAAGGTTATTCTGTAAGTCTATTTTTATTAGTATGTAGAAATCTTTACAGAATAGAACAATATCTTTTTGTGCTCATTGTAGTTTCTCAAGAGTCATCATACACAAAACTGCTTACATTCAGGTAGGCTTTCATTTTTGTGAGAGCCAACCTGCTGTGTGACATCTTTCCAGACCTGGCATTACTTATTGTAGGCATTGATTTTCCAGCTTAGTTAATAAAGATGTATTTAGGGGCGCCTGGGTGGCTCAGTTGTTAAGTATCTGCCATCGGCTCAGGTCATCATCCCGGTACCGGGATCGAGCCCCGAGTCGGCTCCCTGCTCAGCGGGAGGCCTGCTTCTCCCTCTCTCACTTCCCCTGCTTGTGTTTCCTCTCTTGCTGTGTTTCTGTCAAATAAACAAATAAAATCTTAAATAAATATATCTATATAAAATAAAAAAATAAAGATACATGTATGGGTTTATCTGGATACAGTTTTGGGTACTGCCAGTGTCATTTCAAGCCGTCTAAGCTATGAAATCAAGCATGAGCTGTCCAGGTGGTCTTGTCACATTCCTTACAGTATATAGATGGCTTTGTTTTCTGAACCAAAAAATGAGGTTTATGTTCTTTTTTTCTTTTTTTAATTTTATTTGAGAGAGTGAGCATGAGAGAGAGTGTGAGCAGGGTGAGAGGCTGAGGAAGAGGGAGAAGCAGACTACCCCTGAGCAGGTAGCCTGGTGTGGGCTCAATCCCAGAGTCTGGAAGCATGACCAGAGCCGAAGGCAGCCGCCCAGCTGACTGGGCTTCCCAGGTATCCCCGAGCTTTATGCTCTGATAAGGAATTTTGATGCTGCCTCTTTTTTTTTTAAAGATTTTATTTAGTTACTTGACAGAGAGAAACACAGCGAGAGAGGGAACACAAGCAGGGGGAGTGAGAGAGGGAGAAGCAGGCTTCCCACCAAGCATGGAGCCCGATGTGGGACTCGATTCCAGGTCTCCCGGATCATGACTTGAGCTGAAGACATTCGCTTAACCAACTGAGCCACCCAGGCGCCCCTTGATGTTGCCTCTTGATAAAAGAGATATGCTGGGAAATATATTTAGATCCTAAATGTTGGAGTTTCTGGGATGTTCTCTTGGCTTATGTGAGGTTATCACAACAGATACTTGAAATTGGGACTATGCCAGAAAATTTGGAAAATATGGTCACCCTTAAATACCTGCAGGATGGCTAATTCTCAAATGCCAGGATGATTATTGCTTCATTAAATGCTGAAGATAATATATGCTGTGTCGTATTTAGCCAGTTCCACTAGAGATCCAGAATATTCCTTTTTTATTTTTACAGAGACTGCATGCATGTGCTCTTTGTGAGAGGGAGGGAGGACAGAGGGAGAGAGAGTCTTAAGAAGGTTCCAGGCTCAGCACGGAGCTGAATGCGGGCTCAGTCTCAGGACCCTGAGATCATGACTGGGCCAAAACCAGGAGTTAGACCCTCAACTGACTAAGCCACGCAAATGCCACTAGGTTATTCCTTTTAATGACTGAACTAGATCTAGCACAATAGTTTCAAGTTAGTAATATTCAAGGAGGAAGCCTTAAACGTGGGGTGCATTCTGATTAACAAGTCTGAGAGCTTTCCAACTTTTTATTTTCTATATCAGTATCTAGCTTTCAGACATTTTTATTTATTGCATGGTAAAATTTTTCAGAAACAAATTTCTAAAGAGCTTTCTTCCAGTTTTGTTCGCAGTCTAATGTCATTTTTTTCCACAGATTTGTTTGTAAATGCATCACGAAGAGGCAACCCAGAATGAAGAAAGCAAGCAGGAGTGTTGGCTCAGTGCCTAAAGTGTCTGGGATAAGCAAAACGCAAACAGTAGAAAAAACTAAACCTGAAAACAGCTGTTCAGCATCTACAGGAGGCAAACTCGTGAAACCTGGAACAACAGCATCGTTGTCAAAGGTATTAACGTGGCGATGTTTGAATATGTGATGGGTTTTAGGAGGAGTGAATCTTAGGGTGTTTGACTTATTACATAAACATCGTGTGGGGTGCGCCCTCTGCTGGTGCGGGGAACACGTGGCACTTGAGGAGTTCACCGTGAGGTAGACTCGGTGTGTCTGCTCTGGCTTTAGCACTCACCTTGTGCAGGGATCTTGTGTTGTGTGAGCTGGAGTTAGAGCCTTCCTTCCAGGAGCTTGTGGTGCAGCCGGTGGAGGCCGTCACATACATGTGCAATTACAGTACATGCAAAAAAGTCACATTCCCTGAGGGGGCAGGAGGACAGTGTTGCTAGCCTGGCAAGGTTTTACAGAAAGAGTATATGTGGTAGGTCTTAAAGGATGACCAGCAGAAACGCTCCTGAAACCCTTAGGTGGGTATTTTTTTTCCCACTCCAGCCCCTTGCACACCATAAACTGTTGTTCTTTTCCTGACAACTGATCCCATATTAATCTTGTTAAAGTTGGGCAATATTAATTTAATTAGAGCATAACTAGTTTTTTTTTACACTCTTTTCAAGGGTGATTTCGTTCTTGTTAGTACAGGATGGTGACTCTGGGCTTCAGAAGCAGACAGACCCTGACTGTGTGTGCATGGCTTCACAGCACCACGATCAGGACAAAATGAGACTTTTATGGAAGCGGTGAGCTCAGTCTGGCACACGGCAAGCGCTTCATAAATAATAGGTAGTAGCATTAAAAAAATATTTTATTTATTATTTGACAGAGAGAGAGCACATGAACAGTAGTGAAGGGCAGAGGGAGAGAGAGAAACTCTGAATTCAATCCCGGGATCATCAGGACCTGAGCTGAAGGCAGAGGCTTAACCAACGGGGCCACCCAGGCACCGTAGATAGTAACATTTTTATTGATTATCTCTAGAAACTTTTACCCACTCAGGACTGATTCCTAAAAAGAATAGTCTTTTTCTGTGGATGCTCTCAGTGTCTCTGTTGGTTTGGATCGCCCAAGGGACAAGATAACTCCGGGCCGTTTTTCTCCTGGTCAGATCTTAGACATTTACACAGAGGTCCACAGAGTCTTCTAGTCTTTCTGAGTGCAGGGTCCACGTACTTGTTCTTTGCTTATTGTCCTAGGATGTGTTTTGCTACTTTGACTCTGTGGAGAAAAATGATTATTGCTTCATTAAATGCTGAAGATAATGTATGCTGTGTCGTATTTAGCCAGTTCCATTAGAGATCCAGAATATTCCTTTTTTATTTTTACAGAGACTGCGTGCATGTGCTCTTGTGTGAGAGGGAGGGAGGACAGAGGGAGAGAGGGTTAGTGCTAGTCTCATAGGGAGAAACTAAGCACTGTTTTCAGGCATGATCCTTTCAAAAACCTTTTGTCCAGGCAGGGCTTTGATAGATTGTGGCTTAATTATTTTAAGAAGCATCTCACAGAACAGCTAATGAGGGACTTCCTTATATGTGTTGAAAGATCTAGCTGGAAATGCTGGTTTCTCTATTTCAGGGTAGTCAACACTAAACGCAGACCTACTCCATGGGCTTGGAGGTGCCCCCAGATTTTCTCCTTGCTACCGTTTTGATGAGCTCCTGAGTGCCATCCTGTGGCCCAGAGGATGGTACCAGGAGCAGGCCTTTGCTCTACTTCCGTTAGTCTGAATCAACACCGTGAATTACTTCCTTGATGGCAGTGCTGCCTCTCTTTTGTGTAAGAGAGCTGGCATTTTCTGACATAACTGCTTACTCACTTGCTGGGGTGTCTGCGGAGCAGCGGGCCTGTGTGACTGGGTGGCCTGTTATTTACGCGACTGGAAGAACAAGTTGAAACGCTGGCATTGGATGTGGCAGGCAGGGTTTTTGAAGGTTTACCATGAAGTGTGTGCCCTGAACAGACATGTCAGATCTTCTGAGGCCTGTGTCTGGAGTTGATGGTAGTTTGGTGTTGAACGGTGAGTACTTTCTCACTGTAAAGCATGACAGCTGTGTATTTGCTGTGTGCCAGCACATGCCAGCCGTCTGTAGCTGTGGCTGCCCGTTGTTGGTGCATGTAAGTACGGGTGTGCGTGTGTGTGTGTGTGTATAGAGGAGGCTCTTAGAAGGGGCCAGACTGTTTGGGAACACTTCATCTAGACTGAAGCAATTGCTTTTACTTAAGAAAGGAGAAGAAAAAAGTCACCAAGTAGAAACTGAAGTGAGAAGATGAGAAGGAGAAAAGAAAGTAGTGAAAATGAACAGAATAATTGAAAAGATAAAAAGGGCTTGGAGATTTTATTTTCCTAAGCTTTCATATTTCACTGTACTTTCTCTAGCATTTGGACACTTCCCACTACTTGAGTTCCTGTAACCGTGATGGAGCACTGATGACTAACCAGATGAATGAAGCCTTTGGCTTTTAGTCATATAGACACCATATACACATACTCACCCATTCATCTGGACACCCACGGGTGTGTCTGTCACTGCACACTATTCAACATTTTTCTTACAGTGGCGGGCATGTGGATATACATTTCTTTACCTCTTTCATTTTAAATACTGTTTGAGGCTTGATCTAGCTGAGATGTAGGAGAAAGGACCTTTTTGTTGAGAGTCCTCACTAATTAGAGTTTTTGTAAGTATAAAATACAGCGCTTCTGCTGTTCAGTGAGTTTTGAGGAAGTTGTTTCCATTCTTTTTTTTTAAAAAGATTTTATTTATTTGACAGAGAGAAATACAGCCAGAGAGGGAACACAAGCAGGGGGAGTGAGAGAGGGAGAAGCAGGCTCTCCGCCAAACAGGGAGCCCGATGTGGGACTCGATCCTGGGTCTCCGGGATCATGACCTGAGCTGAAGGCAGTCGCTTAACCAACTGAGCCACCCAGGCGCCCCTCCATTCTTAAGAGTAACTTTGACATCTGGTTTGGGGTGTTTGGTTAATTCTTTGTCACACTGAACAGAGAGGATTATTTGCCACATAGGGTTGGTCTGCTATATGCCTGCACTTTTCAGATTTCACACAACTGCTCACGTGTTCCTGATTAATCCTTGTAGAAGTAATACACTTTTTCATTGTCCCAAGAATACTTTCCTCTAAAAGTTAATAGATGAGAATTGGTAAATAGCGGTTACTTCAGTTAGAATCTAAGCAATTGATGACTCTCAATGATTATTTCTTTTTATTTTTTAAAGATTTTATTTATTTATTTGACAGAGAGGGATCACAAGTAGGCAGAGAGGCAGGCAGAGAGAGCGGAGGAAGCAGGCTCCCTGCTGAGCAAAGAGCCAGATGTGGGCCTCGATTCCAGGACCCCGAAATCATGACCTGAGCCGAAGGCAGAGGCTTTAACCTATTGAGCCACCTAGGCGCCCACAATGATTATTTCTTATCATACCTTTTCAGTGTGAAAATTTGTTAACTGTATCATTGAATAATCCGTCTCTGAAACTTGAAAGGCAATATTTAAAAACTAACCATTAAATTTTGAGTTGATGCAGACCGTGAAACTTGGACTTTACCTTAAGAACCATGGATATATTGGTTGTATTGTTTCATCATTTGTATCTATCTAGATGGTTTTTTATTTCTAACAAATTTTTTAATTTTAATATTTTTTTGGTCTTAAATTCTTTTATTTTATACATATGCAAATCTGTTTTATGTACAGTAATTGGTTCTAGCAAATACTCATACCATGGCCTTCTGCCGGTAATCTTTCCCAAGATAGATTCAGGTGAGATTAGGTATTTGCAAGCTCCCGTGGACTACCACACTTGAAACTTTATTATGACTGATTTCAGTTTTGAGGCCACGCATACAATTCAAAATATACACAAACTGTGTTAAGGCAATAAGAGTGGGCTGAGGGTGGCTGGGTGGCTCAGTGGGTTAAAGCCTCTGCCTTCGGCTCAGGTCATGATCCCAGGGTCTTGGGATCGAGGCCCACATCGAGCTCTCTGCTCAGCAGGGAGCCTGCCTCCTCCTCTCTCTCTGCCTGCCTCTCTGCCTACTTGTGATCTCTCTGTCAAATAAATAAATAAAATCTTTAAAAAAAAAAAAAGTGGGGGCGCCTGGGTGGCTCAGTTGGTTAAGCGACTTCCTTCGGCTCAGGTCATGATCCCGGAGACCCGGGATCGAGCCCCGCATCGGGCTCCCTGCTCGGCGGGAAGCCTGCTTTTCCCTCTCTCGCTCCCCCTGCTTGTGTTCCCTCTCTGGCTGTGTTTCTCTCTGTCAAGTAAATAAATAAAATCTTAAAAAAAAAAAAAGTGGGCTGAAAGAAAGCACAGGACTTGGAATGAGTAAACTGTATTTTGCTTGCATGGGAGCTACCACGTGACCAGCAGATGCTGTGCGTGTCCTATAGTGTGGGGGCTTCTGAACATCTATAGTGATTGTATGACAGCTGGACAGACAGCAGGTATGATCTTCTTGAAACTTCGCTGAGGGCTCATTTCTTCACTGCCTCCACTTTCTTGGATTCTTATTTCGGTTTGTAATCTAAGGCAGCCTTGATTACGTCTTCAGCCAGCATGGAGCAGTGCAGTTTCACCGGGGGGAAGGCAGAGGTCCTTGGTGATGTCCGTGTTCTTGATGGTCTGGGCTTCCTCTGCCATCTTCCCTTTTACTCAATCAGTGGCTAATGAGCTGGAAGCAGTAGCAGACCACAGCCAAATGTTTTAAACCTGGAGTCTACAATCTTCCCCTTTTTATCCACTTGAATCTGCAGTTTCATTATATCATCACCACATGCTGGAGCCCCCACCAATCCAGTTCCAACATTTTTTGATGTCTTCTCAAGGGACCCCACATTTCTAGGATTTTCATAATGATCAACAACCTCGTAATAGAGCCTGGCAGGAGCTGACAGTTCCCCAGTAGGCACGCTCGGGCTCTTCAGCAGCAGGGTTGACACTGCCCTCCTCCAGACAGCCAGCTCCAGCCACCACCATCTTCTGGGCTTGCACCTGTGCAACTGTTTTATTATTATTTTTATTAAGTAATCCCTACACCCAGTGTGGGTCTTGAACTCGTAACACTGAGATCATGAGTTGGAAGTTCTACTGACTGAACCAGCCATGCAGTTCTGTATCTAGAAGGTTTTACCAAATGCTTTTCATTTCGCATCTGTTATTAAAAAGTAGGTTAAAAATCTGTTCCCTTCATCAATTTCAGAAATGTTTTGAACTGTTTATTTTTTGAACTGTTGTGTTTATGTGTGGAAGTGCACATGTATTTGCAGAATTGTGTACAAAAAATGAAATATGGAAAGATACAATACTGCAGGTATGTGTAAAAGAAGTACAGAGTTGGGTATTTTTCTTTCGTTTTGTTTTATTTTAAACTTTTTTCAAGTTTATTTATTTTTAGTAATCCCTACACCCAACATGGGGCTCAAACTCATGACACTGACTGCGATCAAGAGTTGCATGCTGTTCTGACTGAGCCAGCCAGGCACCCCTGTTTATAATTTTTTTGATGAAGTGTACATCCAGAACAGTTCACACAGCATCTGTGTTCAGCTTAGTGCATCACCACAGAGTGAACATACTCGGGCGCCTGGGTGGCTCAGTTGGTTAAGCGACTGCCTTCGGCTCAGGTCATGATCCCAGAGACCTGGGTTCGAGCCCCGCATCGGGCTCCCTGCTCGGCGGGAAGCCTGCTTCTCCCTCTCTCACTCCCCCTGCTTGTGTTCCCTCTCTAGCTGTGTTTCTCTCTGTCAAATAAATAAATAAAATCTTAAAAAAAAAAAAAAAGTGAACATACTCTGTAGCCACCACCCAGATCAACGAATGGTCTGAAGTGGTTTTAATTTGCATTTGCATTATTACCAGTGGAATTAAGCATCTTTTCATCTAACTTTTATATGTTTAGTGGACAGTTGGAGATCCTCTTTGTGAAATTCCTGTTCAAATAAGTTGCCCATTTTGTTACTGTGTTATCTTATGCGACATTTATCATCGTAACCATTTTTAAGTGTACAGTTCAATAGCAGTAAGCACATCCATTTTATGCAACCCATTAGCACCATCCATCTCCAAAACTTTGATCTTACAAAACTGAAACTCCGTTCCCATTAAACAATAACTCCCCATCCCCCCTCTACAGCCCCTGGCAACTACTATTGTACTTTCTGTCTCTGTGAGTCTGACTGCATAAGTACCTCATGTGAGTGAGATCACACAGTATTTGTCTTTTGCCACTGGCTTATTTCACTTAGCTAGCATAATGTCGTCAGAGTTCATGTACACTTTAGGATATGTCAGAATTGCCTTTTTTTTTTTTAAAGATTTTATTTATTTATTTAACAGAGAGAAACACAGCTAGAGTGGGAACACAAGCAGGGGGAGTGAGAGAGGGAGAAGTAGGCTTCCTGCTGAGCAGGCAGCCCAATGCGGGGCTCCATCCCGATCTGGGGCTCTGGGATCATGACCTGAGCCGAAGGCAGACCCTTAATGACTGAGTTACCCAGGTGCCCTGCCTTTTTTTTTTTTTTTTAAAGATTTTTTTTTTTTTTTCAAGTAACCTATGCATCCAATGTGGGGCTCAAACTCAACAACCCTGAGACCAAGAGTTGCATGTTCCACCGACTAAGCCAGCCAGGCACCCCAGAGTTTCCTTTTTAAATGCTGAATAATACTCCACTGTAAGTAAATACCCCATTTAGCTTACCCATTCTTTCTTTTTTTAAAAGATTTTATTTATTTGACAGAGAGAAACACAGCCAGAGAGGGAACACAAGCAGGGGGAGTGAGAGGGAGAAGCAGGCTTCCCGCCGAGCAGGAAGCCCAATGTGGGGCTTGATCCCGGGTCTCCGGGATCATGACCTGAGCCGAAGGCAGTCGCTCAACCAACTGAGCCGTCCAGGTGCTCCTGGCTTACCCATTCTTCCATCAGTGGACACTTGGGTTGTTTCCACGTGGACTTTCGGCTGTTGTAAATAATGCTGTGAACATGTATGTAAAAATAACTCTTAGAAGCCCTGCTTTCATTTTTTAGGTCTATATTCAGAAATGGAATTTCTGGTTCATATGGTAATTCTGTTAATTTTTCGAGGAGCCTCCATAGCTGTTTTCTTTTTTTCTTTTTTTTTTTTTTAAGGATTTTATTTATTTATTTTACAGAGAGAAACACAGCCAGAGCGGGAACACAAGCAGGGGGAGTGAGAGAGGGAGAAGCAGGCCTCCTGCCGAGCAGGGAGCCCGATGTGGGACTCGATCCCGGGTCTCCAGGATCACGACCCAAGCCAAAGGCAGTCGCTCAACCAACTGAGCCACCCAGGCGCCCCTCCATAGCTGTTTTGTACAGCAGCTTCTTTTCCTTTCCCACCAAGAAATTATCTTTCCAACATGTGTTTTAATTTTTCCATATTTTCACCACTTTTTTTTATAATAGCCATTGAAATGGGTATGAGGTGGTATAGTATGTTTTTTTTTTT
>PITA01032850.1:0-13491 GCA_004023965.1 Spilogale gracilis
GGCCCTTCTGTGATCCATGGGTCCTGAGACCACGCTGTCCCACTGAGGGTTCCACCCCCCTCCCCACCCCATCCCCATTAGCCTCTAGTGATGTCCCTCAGTGGAGCTGACTTCTCAAAGTTACAATTTTGTGCCCCACTGCTCTACTTGCCGGGAACCCCCCTCCCCCAGCAATCTGTATTCTCAAATGTCACCTTCACTTCTCCTCTTGTCCTACCTTCCAGAATGTGGTCACTTTTCTCTTCCTAGAATTGCTGCTCTTCTCTTTGATCTCCTGTTGAGTCTATAGGTGTCCTGACTGGTTTGATAAGCATTTAGCTGAACTCCTGTAACCTGGTGATATCTAGGTCTCCTACTCCTCTGCCATCTTGCTCCTCTCCCTCTGGGAGTTCTTTATATAGCTTGGATATTATTCTTTGTTAGTTATATGTGTTTTAAATATTTATTCTCACTTTGTGATTTGTCTTCTCAATCCCTTTATGGTGTCTTTTGGTGAACCAAACTGCTAAATTTTATTGTTTAAATATCTTTTTTTCTCTTTATTTTCAACACGTTATCATTTAGAAACTTTTTTCCCAACTATGAGATCATTAACATCTTATATACATTCTGCAGTTTAAATGTCTTGATGTTTACATTTAAATTCTTAATTCATCTGAAATTTTGTGTATGATGTAGAATAGAGATACAATTTTACTTTTTTCAAATGCCCTCACACATTTCTTGAATAATTCGTTCTGACTCTACTAATTTGCAGTGACTTCTCTGCAGTATATCAACTTTCTGTGTACATGTGTCTCTTTTTGAACTCTTATTTCACTGCCAAATCTTTAGTCTTAATTGTTATAATTTTAAAATAATTTTGATATCTGATAGGTTGGTTTTCCAGCCCCCTATTCATCCACCAGTTTTTCTTCTACAGCAGTTCTTGACCATTCTTGTCCATTTTTTAAAAATAAATCTTAACATCAGCTTTTTAAGTTATATGAAAAACTTTTGTGGGATTTTTTGAAGGGAAAAGTATTGATTCTATAGGTTAATTTTGTAGGGCCTTTGTTACTTTTTTTTTTTTGCAATTGACACTTTTCAGATAACATTTTCTTATGCATAAACATGACAGGTTTTCTATATTTAGAGTTTTTAAATCTTATTTTTTGTTTTTTAAATTTTTTATATTTTATTTTTCCAGTGTTCCAAGATTCATTAACTATTTTCTTCATAAAGTTCTTACATATATTTTGTTGAAACAATTACAATTCTTTATAATTAAATTATTTTAATTATTATAAATGGTATCTTTAAAAAATTTACCTTTTCTAAAGTTGTTGCTGGTTGTACATGTGCAGTTGGCTTTTGTGTACAAAATATACAAAATACTTTCTAAATTTTTTTTAATTCCTAATAGTTTATTAATATTTTTGGGTTTTCCATAAAGACAATTGATATAATGAATAAAATAATGGCATATTATTTCTTCCTTCCAAGTCCTTCTATATTCGTGTGTGTGTCTGTCTGTCTGTGTGAGCATACATGCTGTCATTGACCAAACCTCCAGTTAATGTTGGAAATGTAGATAACAGACATCTTTGCAGTATTACTGATTTTATAGAGTGCTTTTAATGTTTTGCCATTGAGCATGATGTTTGTTCTTGGTTTTTTATAGATATTCTTTCTAACTTGCAGGATGTTCTCTTCTATCTCTGACTTAGTAATAGTTTTTATCATTACTTGTTATTGAAGGTTATTGAATAGTTTTTCTGCATCTATTGGGATGATCATATCATTTTTCTCCTTCAATCTTTAGTAAATAAATTAACAGATATTTCTCATGTTAAATCAACCATGTGTTTATGAAACAAACCTTTAAAAAATGTAATTGGGTTCAGTGGGCTAATATTTGATTTAGTACATTTATATTTATTATCATGACTGAGATTGATATATACTTTTCCTTCTTTATATTGCCTTTGTCTGGTTTGGCATTAAGGTTGTACTAGCTTTATAAAATGAACTGGGGAGTAAGTTTTTATAAAATGAACTGGGGAGTAAGTTTATTCCTTTTCTTTTATCTGCCATAAAACTATTTGAGTGTAGTGTTTTCTTGGTGGGATTTTTTTTTTTTTTAATGATTAGTTCACTTTTTTCAGTAACTGTAGAAACATTCAGCTTCTCTCTTTTTTTTTCAGTTTGTTTCAGGAATTTGATTTATTACAGAATTTTTCCATTTCACTTAAGCTTTCAAATTCTCTAGCATAAAGTTATTAATAATATTTTCTTCTAAATTATTTAAATGTTGCTCCATCTGTAGTTGTATCTCATTTTAATTATGTTTATTTGTAGTCTTGTGGTCTCTGCCTGTCTCTCTTTCACCCCTCTTTTTTTTATCAGGCTTGTAAGAGGTTTATCAATTTGGTTAGCCTTTCCCAAAACATTTTGGTTTTGTTGCTCTTCTCTGTTTTTCTATTTCATTAATTTCTTTTCTTTTCTTTTTTTTTTTTTTTAAGATTTTAGTTATTTATTAACAGAGAGAGATCACAAGTAGGCAGAGAGGCAGGCAGAGAGAGGAGGAAGCAGGCTCCCTGGTGAGCAGAGAGCCTGATACAGGCCTCGATCCCAGGACCCTAAGATCATGACGTGAGCGGAAGGTAGAGGCTTTAACCCATTGAGCCACCCAGGCGCCCTATTTCATTAATTTCTGATTTTTATTATTTGGGGAAGGTTTATTTTTTAATTTTTATAACTTCTTAAAGTGGAAGAATAAATCATTATTATTTGTATAAGCACTTAAGGCTATATGTTTTCCCTTATGTATCATTTTTGCTAATTCCCACAGTTTTGAAAAATAGAATATTCAGTGTTTAATTCTAAATTTTTATTGTTTTTATTACTATTTCTTCTTTAGCTCTTTACTTACTTATTTTTAACATTCCAAATATATGGGAATTTAATTTGGGGGGAGAGGTTACCATGTTCCAACATTGTTGTCAGAAGTTTTGGTCTATAAACTATAGAGTATTTGAAATCTTAGATTGAACAATACATAATGATTTTCAGCTGTTTTTGACATACAAATGCCAATTTCATATGGTTCAATGTATAATCATTTTACATTAAAGTTCTGTTTATTCTTGAAAAGAATATGTATACATTATTGTTGAGAAAATAATTCTATATGTGTCTATAAGGTGAAACATGATAATATGTTGTTTAAATCTTGTATGCTTTGTGTATTTTTTCATCTACATGGACTATCAGTTACCTAAAGAGATACTCACAAATCTTTCACTGCAGTGAACTTATCCAGTTCTTTTTGTAGCTTGCAATTTTTGCCTTATTTTGAGCTGATGTTATTAGGATACTCAAATTAGAAGTTGTTTCATCTTCCTCAAATACCAAATCATGTATCATGACCCTCTCCAGCTTTAATAATGGGTCTATTATTATTATTATTATTATTTTTCCTGTATCTTTATGTTTTAGATGTGTTTACTGTAAATACCATGTAACTGAATTTGGAATTTTTAGTCTTACAATCTTTGTCTTTTCTTGGAGACTTTAGTCCATTTACATTTATTCTGTTTCCTGAGTTATTGAGATGCAGTATCACTATCTTATTTTGTGATGTTCATTTTTTCTAATATGTTTTCCCTACCTCACCATCCCTTTCTTGCCTTTTGGCTAAGTTTAATTTATTTTTTGTTCTTTTAGAACATACCTTAGGTATTTTGTTTATATTTATTTATTTATGCTTATTTTTTATTTATTTGGGATGCCTGGGTGGCTCAGTTGGTTAAGCGACTGCCATCAGCTCAGGTCATGATCCTGGAGTCCCAAGATTGAGTCCTGCATTGAACTTGGTGGGGAGTCTGCTTCCCCCTCTGACCCTCTCCGCTCTCATGCTCTTTCTCTCATTTTATTTCTCTTTCAAATAAATACATAAAATCTTTTTTAAAGATTTTTTTTTATTTGAGAGAGAGCACAAGTCAGGGAAGGGACAAGGGGAGAGGTAGAGCATAGAGTCCAACACTGGGAGCTTGATCCCAGGACCCTGAGGTCATGACATGAGCTGAGGTCAGATGCTTAGCCTACTGGGCCACCTAGGCACCTCACCCTAAATATTTTAATATCATCTTCAGTTATTTATGTTCAAGTTAATCAGTATTTTTGCTCTCCTATCAAATAATGTAAACAAAAAAAATAAACAAAAAAAACCCCCAAAAAACAAAAAACAAATAATGTAAACACCTTAGCATCTTTAACTCCAGGTACCACTATTCCTAATTTATATGCTGCTGTTCTCTAGGATTTATGTTCTATCTTGATTTTTTAATGAAATAAATTGGAAACTCATGCTGTTTTACATAGTTAACAATTTGTTTAGATTTATATACTTTACTATTTTTTTCTCGCTATTCCTTTTTACATCTGAGATCTTCATTTGACAATTTTCTTCTTTCTGAAATATAAGTTTCTGAAATATACTGAGTAAGATGCTAAGTTAGTGAGGGTCTGTTAGTGTTTTGTTTTAATTAAATGTATTTTACTATTTTTCTTGAAAAATAGTATTGATTATACAGTTAAACATTTGACAGTTATTTTCTCTTAGTACATTACGGTTTCAGTTTCTTCTGGTTTTTATTGTTACTGGTGAGATATCAGTTGTTGGTTTTAATCATGATATCTTTATAGGTAAAGACTGTACTCTATCTGGTTGCTTCCAAAATCTCTTTGACTTTGATGTTCCTCAGTTGCACATGATGTGTCTGGGTTTGGGTTTTTTTTAATTTATCCTGGCTTACATTCTTGAATCTAAGGGTTGAGTCTTTCTTATGAATGCTAGAAAATTATTAGTGATTATTCTTTTGAATATTGCCTCTTCCTGTTCTATTTGTCCTTTTGTAATTTCCAATAGATATACATTAGGCCTGTATGCTTACTCTGTCCTCTAGATCTTATAACCTCTCTTTCCAACTTTTTATTTCTCTCTCTGTGCATTTTAAATAATTATTCCGCTGTATTCCAGCGTACCAGAGCACTTTCATTTATATTTAACCTGCTGTTTAATTGTGTATTGAGCATTTTTAAGATTTTAATTTTTTAAAAAGATTTTATTTATTTGACAGAGAGAGAGAGCACAAGCAGGGGGAGTGACAGGCAGAGGGAGAAGAAGGAGGCTCCCTGTAGAGAAGGGGAAGCCCCATATAGGACTCCATCTCAGGACTCTGGGACCATGACCTGAGCTGAAGATAGTCACTCAACCAAGTGAGGCACACAGGCACCCAGATGTTTTTTATTTATTTGAAAGAGAGAGAGAGAGTGTGTGAGAGAGGGAGAGATAGGAGTAGGGGGGAGGAGCAGAGGGAGAAACAGGCTCCTCACTGAGCATGGAGCCTGATGCAGGGCTCAATCCCAGATGCCTGCTGGGATCATGTCCTGAGCTGAAGGCCGATGCTTAACTGAGTCACCCGGGCACCCCATGTATTGAGCTTTTAATTAATTTCTTATATTTTTATTTTTAAAAATTTATTTGGTTCCTTTTCAGATCTGCCTTGTCAGTGTGGTTTTCTATTTTTCAACATGTTTATTTATTTATTTTTCTCAGTTTTGTTACATTTATTTTAAGAGGGAATAAAAAACCCACCTGCACTTTAAAATTTACAAGGCATTAATAAGAAATCAATTATTCTAGTTATAAAAGCACACATCTTAAATTCTTTAAATTATAAATTCTAGTTCTTAATTAAAAGTTTGTTTAAATATTATTAACTATTTCACAAAGCCTAGAGAAATAATTAAATTAAAATTTTTTCTGAGGAACCATGCCTAAGGAGATCAACAAGAAACTTAAAAATCCCTGGAGTAGAAGGGACACATGTCAGTAACAGTATAATGAAATTCTTTTAGAAGGCCCCTCTTTTCAGGAAAACCCTATATAACTTATATAGGTAAATTAGTATAGTTTTTCTCCCAGGCATCATGTTGGGGTAAAAAAGGTCTCTTTTTATTGTTTTAAATCTATTAAAACATTTATTTTATTTTTAAACATTTATAATTGTATCTATTCTAGTGTCTGCAGTCTTTTCCTGTTTGAATCTGTAGTTTCTTATTTCTGCTGATCCCTAGCTCATGTTGTCTTCTTCATGTGTTTAGTGAATTTTCATTTTTTTGCATATATTCACTGAACTGTATCCAGAAGAGTTCTTGAAATTCCTGTGTTTGCTTCTGCCACAGCCCTGGAGCATAGAAATCCAGGGCCACTTTAAAATTTATGCTTGAGGCTTTTCAGGGCACAGAGTACGTAGAAATACCAAATGAAGTTAGTATGTCTTTGTCATTTAGGAATTCTTAGGTTAGTATATATTTTTTCTTCTTGCTTCCCCTTTACCCCCTCTCCTCAGAGACTTTGCCAACATAGGATTGTTTCCTTCTACTAGCTGGATTTTTTGTAATTTACTTTCTTATGGAGGCTCCCAGCTTTATGTGAGGTTTTCTGATCTGAGCTCTCATTTTACTTGGGTCCTAAGGTTTGTCTTCTGTCCCAGCATATGTGGGTCATTAAAACCAGGTGTTAGGCCACCAGGAATTCACAGAATCTCTCAGAGTAAATGCTGTCTCTAACCCTTTTTAACTCCTGTGGAATATTGCATTTTCTCTTTTCTAGCTTCCTATGGTGTTCCTTATTTTACCACCAGTGCAGTCATACTTTATAAAAGATAATTTTGTTGAGCATTTTAAGATCTTTTATTACTGAGGGGTGGTCTCAGCACAAGTAGTCTGCCATATTTCTGGAATTGGATGTATCAGTTCATACTTCAGTATAAAATTCTCTCAGAAAGAGAATCTGCACAAAATGTATATATATATATATATACATGTTCATATATATAATATATTAAAGTATTTCCTTTTTAACTCTTGTGTTATAGATTTATATTTCAAGTTTTCAAGTTCTTGGACAGTACTTTTTAATAGTCTGATTACTCTAAGTATATTTTGTTATAGCTGGAAATAGCTGCTGATTCTTTGGGGGACTATTTAAATCTAATTAGGGATATGTTTTCTGAGAGTGTATTTATAATAAAAGATTCCAAAATCCTCTGACTTTCCTCTTAGGGCTTCTTAATGTTGTTAGCTGTGCCTTAGTTTGTTTCCCAGGGCTTGAACCTGCTTTGGAGGTGCTGTTTAATCTATAAAAGTCCTTGTTGATGGTAAACTTTTTTTTTAGCTGCTGTTTTGGAAATGTAATTTTTATAATTATGTATTTTGTTTTAAATTTCCACTAGGTGAATTGGTTTAGCTGATTCTCTTCCAAAATTAGGGCCAAATTCAAGTCATTTTAAGAGTTTATAAAAATTAGTTAATGTTTTCTTTTATTTTGCTGAAATTTTCATAGCCTCTGAACAGTATAAGGTTTTCCCCTAACCATCTAATTATGGAGATAGTTTCCAATTTTCTTAAATGATAACTTTAAAAAAATTGGTTACTCTGATGTGTAGTGGAGCATAGTAAATTTCTTTTCCATTGATGCTGAAAATTAAGTGTCTCCAAGTGGTGGAAAGGAACTTTGAAGAAGAAAAACTATTGCCAGATGGCCCTGGGGGGTTCAGAAAACCTTGGAAATGCTAAAGGTTTATATCAGATGTGATATTCATTTTCTGAAGAACTACTAATACCATGAATTTGAAAACTGCTTGTTTGAAATTTTCTTTCCCCCAATTAACAGATTTTTGGCCTATGATGTCAGTACCTGCAATACAAATCAAAGAAATTGGTTGTTGTTTTACTGAGAATGCTGAATTTCTTAATGGCCAATTATTTGAATCTAAAAGCCAAGATTGCTAACTTATATTACCAAAAGATGTAAGAAAGCTTAAATTCCTTCCCAAATTTATGTGGTGAATAACCCATACACCTTGAACTAGATTCTACCATTAATATTTTATTGCACCTGTTTAATTATCTTTCTTTCTGTCCTTCCCTTAATCATATTCTTTTAATGCATTTCAAAGTATATGTATCAACATACTTTCTAGTAAATACTTCAACATGCATATAATTAACTAGAATTTAATATTAGCTTACAAATTTTTCTTTTAAGGTAAAATTTACAAAAAAATCACAGTTCATAAATGTGCATTTAGTGAGTTTCAACAAATGTATACACCTGCCTAACCCAAACTCCTTTCAAGGTAAGTCATTACCATTACCCCAGAAAGTTAACTGCCTCCACTCCTCATCCCAATCCTCTGCTCTGAAGCAGTCTTTGCTCTGATTTTTTTTGCCTTGTGAATTAGTTTTGCCTGTTCTGGAGGCTTGCAGTATGCAGTCTTTTGCATAGGGATGCTTTACTCAGCATGTTTGACATTCACCTGTGATGTATGAAACAGTAGTTCCTTCCATTTTATTACCATTGTTTGAATAAGTCACACTTGGTTTATCCATTCTCCTTTTGATCAACTTTTGTGTTGTACCTTTTTTTGTTGTTGTTATAAATAAGACTTCCATGAACATTTTTGTACAAGTCTTTTTGTGGACCTTTTTTTGGGTTAATACCTAGGGATGGAATTGCTAGGTCATAGGGTAGATATATTGATTTTATAAGAAATTATCAGATTTTTAAAAAGATTTTATTTGAGAGAGAGAGAGAGCATGAGTGGGGGGTGAAGGGGCAGAGGGAAAAGGCTAAGCAGACTCCCCACTGGGCAGGGAGGACCCTGGAATCATAACCTGAGCTGAAGGCAGATGCTTAACTGACTGAGCCATCCAGGTGCCCCAGAAATTATCAGATTAATTTTTAAAATGATTATACCATTTTATATTTCTTTCTTTTTTTTTTTTTTAAGATTTTATTTATTTGACAGAGAGAAACACAGCCAGAGGGGGAACACAAGCAGAGGGACTGAGAGAGGGAGAAGCAGGCCTCCCACCAAGCAGGGAGCCCGATGTGGGACTCGATCCCTGGTCTCCGGAATCATGACCTGAGCCGAAGGCAGTTGCTTAACCAACTGAGCCACCCAGGTGCCCCACCATTTTATATTTCAATTAAGAATTTATTAGAGCTTTGGTTACTCCACATCCTCACCAATATTTGATGTTGTCAGTCTTCTTAATTCTAGTCATTTTGATAGATGAAGAGTGACATCTCACTGTAATTTTAATTTGCATTTCCATGTTAATGATGTTGAGCATGTTTCATGTACTTATTAGCTATTCACATATCTTTTGTGAAGTGTCTTTTTGAATCTTTGTTCTTTTGGGGGGAGGGATTTTTTTTTTTTAATTGTTGAGTTGTAAGAAGTTTTTAAATATCCTGAATTCCAATCTTTTGCTGTGTGTATATGTGTGTATTTTTTCTATCTCCTGACTTGTCATTTTCTTATTTGGGTGTTTAGATGAACAGAAGTTTTTGATTTTGGTAAAACCTAATTTATCAATTCTTCCTTTCATCATTATTACTTTCTGTGCCTTAAGGAACTTTTGCTTACCTTCAAGACTGAAAGATATTCCCCTATACTTCCTCTTCAAATTTATGGTTTTAGTTTTTACATTTAGGTCTATTATGATCAAAGTAGTTTTTGCGTATGGTATGACTATGAGGTAGGGTTTAGTAAGTTCTTGTTTATATATGGAGACACAACTGTTTAGGTACCCTTTGTTGAAAAGATTTTCCTTCCTTCCTTGTGGTGCTTTGATGCCTTTTTCAAAAACTAAATGACCAAAAGTACAAACCCATTTTGGGACCCTCTAATTATTCCTTGATCTAAGTGTTGATTCTTATTGCAGTACCATATGATCTTGATTATTGTAGTTTTATAGTAATATTAAAGTCAAGCATATAAGTGGCTCAACTTGGCTCATTTTCAAAACTGCTTTGGATATTCTGTGTCTCAACAAATTTCATATTTGAAATCATAGTGCATATTCTTTTATCACTCTGGAGTTAAAAAAATCATTAACAGAAAAAACAGCTAAGACTATCTTTATATATTTAGATATTAAACGGTGTACTTTCGAGTAATGTATGGTTGAAGAAAGCAAAAACAACAAAAATTCAGAGATATTTAGAACTGAGGATAATAAAAATATGGTATAATGTAAAGTTAAGTTATGCAGTGCTTATGGGAAAATATATAACTCTAAAATTCATATTTTCAAAAATAAAATGATTTAAAAATTGATCGAAGCTTATATCTTAAGGAATTCATAAAGAATAGCAAAGTAAACTCAAAGAAAATAGAAGGGAGAGGTTACTAAATATAAGAGCAGGAATCAGTAAAATAGAATGCAATCATAGAATAAAAAATTTTCATTAAAAGAGTAATAACTTAGTGATTTGTAGCAAGACCGATTAAGAAAGCCAAAAAGCACAGGTAACTAATACCAGGAACATAAAAACAGAACACGGCTACAGATCTTGTAGACATTAACAAGATAATAGGCAAATATTATGAACAAGTTTTTGTCAATAAATTTAGATGAGACAGATCAGGGATTGGCAAATTCTTCTGTAAAGGGCCAGACAATAGATAGTTTAGGTTTTGTGGATGGTACAGTCACATCTATTCAGCTCTGCCATTGCAGCATGAAAGCAGGTGTACCTAATATTTAATAACTGGGCATGGCTGTGTCCCAATAAAACTTTTTTACAAATACAGACAAAATGAGGGAATAGTCTCCTGAGACAAATATAGTAGGAGAAAAAGATAGACTGGCACAGAATATATAAATATGGAAATCTAAACATTTCTATATTTATTAAATAAATTGAATCCATAAATTAACTCTTTGCTGCAAAGAAAACTCCAGGTCCAAATGCCCTCACTGATGTATTCTTCCAAATAATAATACCAATTTTACAAAAACTCTACCAGAAAATATAAAAAGAGGGAATAGTTTCTGTGGTAGCTTTGTAACGTATCACCTTGCCTGGACTGAATTACATTTTCCAAAATTTACTTCCCTTTATCTGTATATTTCTAGTTGAAATATACAGATAAGAGACATTTTTTTTGTATGAGACTTAGAGGACAGAGGTGTCAGCATTCATTTTGTAGCTTACACATGATGTTGCTTACCTGCCGGCTCATCTGGTTGGCTTGGGCACCTGTCAGGCCTGCAACTGCTCTACCTTCTCCTGGATCCATTTTCAGTTTTTCTGATTCCTGGGATATGTGTGTGTGTGTGTGTGTGTGTGTGTGTGTGTGTGTGTGTGTGTGTGTGTTTAGCTCTGTTTGTCTGAATCCTATTAATTTCCCAACTCTTATTTTGAATCTAGCGTAAACTTGGCACCAAACCTGACAAGGATATTACAAGAAGTGAAAATAATAGGCCAGTCTTTCTCATAAACATAGATGTGAAAATTCTAAACAAAATATTTTCAAGTAGAAATCAGTTATATGGGAAGGATCATAATTCATGTCCAGGTGAGGTTTAATTCAGAAATGTAGAGTAGTTAAACTTTCAGTAAAAAATCAGATTTAACCATATTGAATAAAGGAGTAAGAACATGATCTCAGTAAATGCAGAAAAACACAAATGATACTGGGTAAGATAAGAACTGAGAATTCATCTTTGATTTGGTCATATGGTAGTCACTGGTGACCTTGATGAAGTTTCAGTGATGTTGGTAGAGATTAACCCCTCTAGGAGAGGATTTAAGAAAGACTAGGAGGAGAATACGTGGAGATGTTAAATATAAAAAAAAATAGTCAACAGTTTATGCTGAGGAATGCAGAAAATTTCGACTATGGACAGGAGAGGGTGTGTTACCAAGGGAATAATTCTCTTGGAAGATGGAAGATATTATATCATGATGAGAACAAAGAAAGAAATAGCATTGCTGAGTTTATGGGACTCAAGTAACAGAAGATTTTACATGTTATTGACAGTGTGGAATAAAAAGGACATTCATCCCCCTTCCCAACCATTAAATATGTGTGGTGGTTAAAATATCAGTGAAGTGGAGAAGGTTATAAGGATGTTTATTACTCAGAAAGCATAGTACAAATTAGGGGAAGAAGCCTAGAGTTGTTTGGAGATGACAGTGCGGGGGAGATGGATGACTGGAGGGTTCACATTTGGATGGAGAACAAGAACAGCAGGGTATATGGCAAGGTGGATTTTCCTGGCAAAAGAATTAGTCTCCGAACTTTTTAGAAGAGGGTGGTATTTCTGTCTGTGTATGGTGTTTATGTACTAGTCAGAAAAGGGTAGATCCTGATGGGCCACTGGAAATTTAGGTCACTGGAAATTCTGCAGTGAAATTAGGAGATTACAATTCTGAGAGTTTGAATTTAGTTGATGAGCTGACTCTAATCTTTCTGGGAAGAATCAACTTCAGTCTGTCTTCAATTTGAGGGCTCAGGATAGATTCAAGTCTCGCAGCATGCAGGCTCAGGTTCATAGTGAAGGCTTAGAGATTCTTCATGGATATGGGGCCCAGCTGAGGGTTGAGGAAGTTATAAACCTTATCAGTTTTGCTTATACAATGGCAATGGGTAGGGTATCTTGTCACTATGCTCAGTGTGGTGGGTTTGTGGAATGGTTGGTGGAAAATATGGGCCAAGTTGGTGATGTTCTACTGGAATTAGTCTAGTCAATATGAGAACAGGTGAGTAGAAACATTGGTATCCTCAAACTTTGTTCCACTGTCACCATGGCTAATTGATTTAAATATTTATATTGCTACAATATGTATTTGAATTAGGGGCCTGCTTTGCATGAGGTTTCTTTTTTTTATTTAAGTGTATAAAGATTTGAATTCATATCTGTCTATGAACAGTAGTGGACTAGCAGTTTCCCTGAATCTCATTACTGGATGACTTGTTGCTATTAGTGTCATAAAGCAGAATTAATACTTAAAGAGCCAGATGAAAAGCCAATTCTAGTGAATCATATATTACCAGTTTTTAAAGCTTAGAAAATTCATGAAAATTGCCTTAAAACCTTAATGCCATAAATCAACATATAAGAAACGTCAAGAGTTACATGAACATGCTTGATATTATGTTTGTGGCCCAAATTTTCAGTTGCCTCGAAAAGAAAATTCTTGGATATTGTTTTGATTCTTAGCAATTTTGGAGTCATCTGATAGCATGCTTCCAAAATAACAATGTGATGATAGATTTCAACATTGGGTTACCAAAAAGGAGTGTTATATTGTATACATTGATTCATAATTTCAGGCTTCTTCACTGTTATGGTAAATACTACATTGAGACTTCATTGTTGCACATGTTTGGAATCTTATGTTTGTACTCTCATGGCTGTCTTCTGTCCTCAGACATTCCTGATTATCAATTGAGAACTCTAGACTCTCAAAATATTTTGAAATGGAGTGGTTTCGATTATGTAGGATGCATATGAGATTTGTTTGTTCTACTTCATTTTTTTCTGTTTATGAAAGAGATTGAATTGGATGGAAACATCTTGATACTGGTATACATGCCAGTTTTCATTCTGTGTATACAGTGCTCTTCTCTCACATCATAA
>PITA01032851.1:0-13471 GCA_004023965.1 Spilogale gracilis
TCTTTTTAAGCTTCTGTTCGGGATCTGTTGGGTTCCTCTCATTGATGGTTGGCTGTAAGGAGTGTGGGCACCATAGTGTCTTTGAGATGTGGAACCTCAGAAGAATACAGACATATAAGCCTAGATTTTTGTTTTCAGAAGGCAGGAATTATACACCTGTTCCCAAGATACCTCCCCCTTCCACTGCAGCAGGTAGGACATTTTGACTGGAAAAATTCCTAAACATTATAAGATTATGTTTTTCAAGAGAAAATGGTTCTAGTAGATAACAATAACCTAAAATAGGGATGGTTGTTTTGTCCTGGAGTCCTTCCCCTCTGGCACTCCACTAATAATCCCATAAGCCTCACCAGGTAAGAAGCTAGATCAACTCTGTAGTAGCACAGCAACCTGCCATGCTTGCATTGTCTCTTTCTTTAAAGAGCAAGACCATGTAATTTATTGCAACAACACAGTTTCAGGAGGGAAAGGGGACTTTATTGTGAATCATACTGGGGCAACAGTCATAAACCTTTACTGTGCTAGACAAAGCAGGACCTGTGAACTCCTAGTTATGAGGATATGAACAAGTACAGTGTCAGGGACTCTGGTGATTGGATTTTACAGAAGCCAGTATCCAATTTGTGACTCCCACATAGAGGCAGCATTGTGTAGGTTTTGACACTTGAATCCTAGGCTTGATGTGAAAGGCTTTTGGTTCCTGCTCCATTGTCAGGAGTGTGTGCTGGTCTGTAGGTTTGCCATTGGTCAAAACTAGGTGCAGTGTCCAGGCTAGTGGCAGCGGGAACAAAGGACCCCCTGGGGTAGTGTTGTGTGTTGAATACAGGATGCCCCTTTTTCATTCCTGGGTAAGTTATATGCAGTTTGCCTACTTAAAAAAAATTATATATATACATATATATATATATATTTATTTATTTATTTATTTGAGAGAGAGAGAGCTCTCAGTGGGGAGGGGCAGAGGGATGGAGAGAATCTCAAGCAGACTCCCCATTGTTCTTGGAGCCTGATATGAGGCTTGATCCCATAACCCTGAGATCATGACCTGAGCCGAAATCAAGAGTTGAACACCTAACAGACTGAACCCCCCAGGCACCCCCAGTTTACCTACTTTTATGTCCAAGGCCACGGAGGCTGATTTTTCTGAGGTGCACAGGCCTTTCATGCTGGGGGTAAAAGGTAAAATATCAGTATAGTCAGTGAAAAGGCATGTACTGCTTTGGGGATGAGGGGACTATAAAAGCATATGTCATTCATGGAGGCTTATATTATATAAAAAATAAAAGAATGTTCCTACCAAATGACATTCATGGTCTTGGGCAAATTATCTCCCCTTACTCTAGTCTTACTTCCTTATCTCTAGGAATCAAAAACCCTAGCTGCCAGCCTTTGGATGCGTGAAGAGTATGAGTATGTCAGAGGGGACTGTGTGGAGGCAAGATGAGGTGATGCCAGGTGTTTTGCAGCCAGATCAGCCTGAGACCAAATGCTCCCTTTGCCATTTATAAAACATTCATCTCTTATTTTGTGCATATTACATAACCAATATGAGACAACTCTTTAAATAGCAAGGGCTGCTCAAGATGGTTAGATGAAAATTTCTTAAAGCTTATATAGTAGAGTAAATGTCTGAGAATACATAAGAAAAAGGATTGGGGAGGGGAAATGAATGATCCATGAGGGATACTATTTAATGAATGGTGATGACATGATGGAGTAAAAGTAAAATTCAACTTTTACTTTAGTATATGCAGAACAAATTTCAAATGGAAAAATGTCTTGCAAGAAAATCTAGCAGAATTTAACCAAATTTGGATATCTGAAGCCCTAAAATAGATGATAAAGGCAAAGATTAAGATAACTGTGAGAAAAAATTATCATCTATGAATTCAGCAGACAAATATTTGGAAAATAAGTGTCTCTGGTGACAAAAATGTTGAATCTGATATATACAAATAACTTTTAAAAAAAAGCAAAATAGGTAACCAAACAAACTGGCCGAATAAATGAACAGAGAAATTTGAAATGAATCCTAATGACTTATAAACATATGGAACATTGTTAAAAATTGCCGATATTTTGGGAAATGCAAAGTGACAATGATTTATTAAGATATGGCTTATTTCAATGAAGAGTAATAATATATTTCTGTCATGATTGCAGGAGAAAGAGTATTATTGTGCATTGCTAAGTTAGAATTGTTTCATGCCTTTAGGAAAGCAAACTAGCAATATCTATTAAATTTTATACATAAAATAAATATTAAACTAGGAATTCCACTTCTTGAAATTCGTCCCAAATAGGGATATCTATTAGTATATATGAAGGCATTTATAAAGATACTAATTATAGCATTAAAGCAAAACAATAATAAAATAAATGGCTAGCAATAAAGGAATGAATTCACAGTGGACTCTTATTTAGCCAATACGATAAATGATTTCAGATATGCCTCTTGGATTTGGAGGAATTTTCACAAGATATAATCAAGTGAGATGAACTGTATAAAATATGATTGTATATTCATAAAAAATGAAAAATTTTGTAAATATATATGTTTAAATACTATGCTTTTTGAATCCAAAATACCATTGATAATAAAACACACCATCATTTCATATAATATAAGGAATAAGATGCTGAGATTAACTATGATAGAAGGCTTTTTTATCATTAAAAAATTTACCTTGCAATTAAAGAGCTTTTTTTAGATTTATCTGCGTATCAGTGCTTGCCTTATATAAGTGTTTTATGTACATGAAAAGGAACATGTAAGCAAAAGAAAGTGGTCAAGGTTTTATTAAATCCTCTTCATACCCACAGTGGGACTTTTATGAGTCCGTTTTCAAACTGAGGTCAGATAGATATTTTGGGTTTCCACAAAGTGTCTTCCTTTGTGATCAAGATCACTACATTTATAAAGTGAGAATTCCAGCATTGTCTACAGACATTTATCCCCAATGCCAACTCCCGTTCTTTAGATACTGATATGCCTGAATAGATACTGATATACATGAATAGCAATTAACTTACCATTTGGGTGTTTGACAGCAATTATTATTGTATCTTAATTTCAGAGACCTTAAAACTGTCACCAAGATGCAACTTAGAGTCGATGAAATCTAAAGATGCCTGTGTAAGTAATTATATGATGATAGAGAAAGCTATGGTAGAAAACATACTAGGCTCTTAACTTGGGGCATCCTGGTGGAGCTGGCACAGGATGTGGATAGAAGGGATTAAGAGGGAAGGAAATGACATGAGAAAGGGGAAAAAAGATTTACTTCCCTAAAACCCAGTCAACTGACACAATACTCAAGAATGAAGGTGGAGAACTGATATTACTTGAACTCAAGACTTACTATAAAGCTACAGTAATCAAGGCTCTATCTATATTGGCAAAATAGTAAACAAAAAGATTAATAGAGCATAAGAAAGAGCCTAAAAACAGACTCAAATAAATATAGTCAACTGATGTTTGAAAAAGGAGCAAAGGCAATACAAGGAAGCAAAGACAATCTTTCAAATTATACTGGAATAACCAGACATCCAAAAAAAAAAAAAAATCTAAATGTCTTTACACCCTTCAAAAAAATTAACTTAAAACGGATCATAGACCTAACTGTAAAACCTAAAACTACAAGACTCCTGGAAGATAACATAGGAGAAAAAAAGCCTAGATGACTTTGGATATGGTGATGTCTTTTTAGATACAACCTCAAAGCACAATCCATGAAATATATAATTGATAACCAAGACCTTGTTAAAATTAAAAACTTATGGTCTGTGAAACATAGTATCAAGAGAATGGTAAGACAAGCCATGCTCTTGGAGAAAATACTTGTGAAAGACACATCTGATCAAGCACTGTTGTCTAAAATATACAAAGAACACTTAAAACTCAGCAATAAGAAAACAAACAACCCACATAAAAAATGGGCCAAATACCTTAACTTCCTTTACCAAGGAAGATGTATAGATAGCAAAGAAGCATATGAACAGATGTTCATGGATATTTATAACAATTTTATTCATAATTGTCAAAACTCTGAAGCATCAAGATTTCCTTCGGTAGGGTGCCTGCATGGCTCAGTTCGTTAAGCATCTGACTTTGGCTCGGATCAGGATCCTGGAGTCCCGCGATCAAGTTCCGCATCAGGCTCCAGCTCCACGGGGGACTCTGCTTCTCCCTCTGATCTTCTCCCCTCTCATGTTCTCTCTCTCTCTCTCTCTCTCTCTCTCTCTCTCTCTCTCTCTCAAATAAATAAATAAATAAATAAATAAATAAATAAATAAATAAATAAAATCTTTAAAAAATATTTCCTTTGGTAGGTGAATGGATGAATAAACTGTGATATGTCCCAACAGTAGAATATTATAGAGCATGTGGAGAAAAAAGAGCTCTCAAGCCATAAAAATACGTGAAGGAAACTTAAATGTGTATTACTAAGTGACGCCAATCTGGGAAGGTTGCATACTGTATGATTCCAACCATTCTTAAAGGCAAAACTGTGGAGACATTAAAATGATCAGCAGTTTCCAGAGGTTAGGAGGTGGGGTAAGGGATGAACAGGCAGAACACAGGATTTTTAGGGCACTGAAATTATTCTGTATATTATAGTGATGGATATTATAATGATGGGTAACAGTCCATTATACATTTTTCAAAAACATAGACTATGCAATACCAAGAGTGAACCCTAAAGTAAACTACAGACTCTGGGTGATTATGATATGTCAGTATAGATTTGTCAATTATAAAAAATGTTCCACTCTAGTGGGAGATGTCAGTAATGGGGGGAGGCTCTAAATGTGTAGGGATGAGGGTTATAGCAGAAATCTCTATACCTTCCTCTGAGTTTTGCTGTGAACCTAAAACGGCTGTAAAAAAAGTCTTAAAAATATAAATACTTATATACATGCATAAATAAATTTTAAAACAGTCACAGTATGTTTATGATTACACTTTTGCATTACTATATTATATTTGCATGTTCATAGGTAAAAATTATTTAAAAATTTTTTTAAAGCAAGGAAAGAATTGGTGAAGGTCTTCACAAGATGCTAAGGGCTCTATACAGTTGTAAGAGTTTGGAAACATTTGAAGAGATTAAATGAGAAAGCATATGAGGTAGTTATAGAAGTTATTAAAGTTATGTCAGTGGGTATGGCAAGTAAGAAAATGTTATTTGCTTTTTTCCCCCCTTTAAGTCCTAGACATTTTTCCATTTCCACCCTGTTTCCTTGAGGAGTGCTGGGAACATTGCTGAAATTTAACAATATTTCTTGATAGAATGATCAGTAATAGAAGTTGGCCAGAACCATCATTCTCTATGGTGAGTTTTGTAGGATGTCAGGCATTTAAGGTATTCTGTAGAAACGTGACTCTATGATTTTAGCTTGAGGAATTCTCTTAACACTCTTTTTTGACAGATTCATAGTTGCTTGTAATTTTCTGAAACACCTGATTATAGAAACTATTTAGCATGTATAAAACATCACTGTCTGGAATTTGTGTTCTATGAAGTAGAAAGAAATTGGTTTCTAGAAGCTGGTTTAGGTAATAGGAACTAGAAAAGTATGGGCGCATCACTTCACACATTTGTAGTGTAGAGAGCTATAATTTTCCTTGATATTTAGAGCAATGATTTAGGAAGTAATTGGTACACATTCTTAGGGATACATTCTTAGAAGGGGAATTAGGACAATTTGAAAAAACTCACAGATGAAGTCTAGCCTAGAAATACCCCCCCAAAATTAAGAAAAAGTTATTATGATAAGAATACAGTTATAGACTTTATAAATATATATGGCATATAATACATATAACAAACAAAATATGTGTGAATCAACTATTTATGTTATTAGTGAGGTGTCCAGGCAACAGCAGACTATTAGTAATTAAGTTTTGGGGTAGTCAGAAGTTTTGCGTGGATTTTCAGCTGTGAAGGGAAGGAGGGTCAGTTCCCCAAACCCCTGTTATTCAGGAGTCAGCTGTTTTTAACAAGGTTGTAGAGCTCTAGCATTAATTTCTGTTTTAGTTTTGTTGTTTTTAACAAGATTCAGAGATTCATTTGATGGTCCTAGGAAGAGTGAATTGCGTTTGAGGCTCTGAATGATTGCTTCTCTCAGGACACAGAAGTTTTTGTTTGTTTTGTCTTAGAAGTCTTGGCTTGGGAGGGAGGCAAGGAGTGGGGAGGGTGGGCAGTCAAAATCTATTGGCAAAAGGGAGGGCAGTATAATCAGTATTTTGCGTTAAGGATAAAAAGTGAAAAGTTTCCAGAGAGAGCATAGAGTGGAGAAACTAGAAACTTCTCACAGATATATCTGTCTTGGTCCAAGATTTTCTGCCCCATTGCAAGTAGTCAAGCTGTCTTCCCTGAGAGAAGGCGTAGAGATACTTCTTTGGCTTTGGAATGGAGAGGAGAATGTGGAGTACATCTAATAAACTTCTGGAGAGTTTTAGTTGGTGAATTAAAATGAAAGTCGAAGCAGCATAGATGTCTGTGAGCTTAGCATCATGTGACTGAAGTCACCCTTCCTCAGTGGTTCAGGAGGCCTTATGTTAAAACAACCACTTCTAGTGGCAATGGTGTGTCAGAGAGAGAGAAACAGAGCAACGGCCTGGGTTAACCACCTATGGTCTGGAACTCTCCCTGATTAGTTCTACAGTAGAATCAGTTGTTTGCATAAACCTTTGTTAGTTTTTTCAACAATGGTGGTGGGGAGTCTCTTTCCCTCCTAGATGGGGTATAAGACTTACTACAATTCTGGATGAGTTTTTCATCTTTTAATAATTCTGATATTAGCAATAAAGGATATGAGATGTGAGATTATGATCCTCTAACCGTAGTGGAGTAGTTCATACCTACAGGAGTAGATCCCACACTTATTTTGGATGCAAATGACCTAGGAAGATGGTTTACAATATAGATTTCCCAAGGTAGGTTTTAATGGGCCATAGCATTTTTTTTCAATCCTGTATGTACTCTGTTAGCCATACACTCATTCATCCATAGAGCTATAAACACAGCCAAGTAAATGTTAAACTGTGAACCCCCGTAGCACTAATGAGAATCATGTCACTCTTTTTCTCAGCTCAATGTGAGCATTTACCACTAAAGAGTCAAAAGGGAATTGAAACGAAAATCACCAAAATACAATACCACTCCTCCTCCTCTTTCCCCACTCCCTGTAAACTACCCCTAAATTAAAATCTATCATCTATCTATCAATCTGTCATCTATCTATCTATCTATCTATCTATCTATCTATCTATCTATCTATCTATCAATCTACCTATCTATGCATAAATAAATGTTTCACAGTAATACCAAGCTTTAACAATTGGGATTAGGAAAATTAAAGGAAACAAACAAACAAACAAACAAACGAAAAAGCATGGCTAGGCTTGCCCGTGCCTTAGAAATGGGCACATCAGTATGATAGAAACACTGCGGAAATCCTAGATGGATACCTAGATGTCTGTGTATGTCTATATCTGTACTATGTTGATATTTGTATCTAGACCATCTATATCCATATTTCAAGTTAGAGGTCAAGAGAGTCTGATGATAATAATACCTAATACACACACCTAATACTGAATGATATTAAGGACAGTTGTGAGTCCTGAAAATGTATGTAAATCAGTATTTTTGTGTGTAAGTGGAATAGCAATATTAAAAAGTAAAGTTTTCCTAGATTCCTTAACCTTTACTTAGAGCTTTAATTTTCACCTCTCCTTCAACCACTGACACATAATTAATGGTCTGAAACTAAAATTTTTAAAGTACCGGGTAAAGGGAAGTTAATTGCTATGTTTTGGTTTTAATGGGTCTCAAGAATATTGTTTAGCTTGGACCAGTAGAAATACAGAAGGTATGAGAAGGGCTGTCACTTTTAATATAAGTCCCAAAATAGAAAGTGCAGAAAATAATCCTTTTTTTTCTTATTCTGATACCATGAAACTGTATCTCTCAATCTCTCTCTCTCCCTCTCTCTCATACATGCACACACTTGTTTTAAGAATCTGATGTGTAGAGTATTTCTTATCCATGTATTTGTCTCTCATAGTTTTAATGCTTAACACAAATTCAAGGTCAATTAAAAATTGATTTTAGGTGAATTGAGTTAATATTAAGTAACAGTTATTATTTAATGTAAGTATAACTAGAAAAAGGAACTAAGTCCCAAAGAGATTAGGTGATTAAATGACTTCCCCAAATGACACAACATGGGGAGAGGTGGGGTGGGAGGGAGGAATCTAGAGGGTAGAGTGAGGGTAGAGTGAGGGTAGAGTTATCTTTACCTGAAATTTATTGGAAGGGAGGAGATGGTCATAATTCCACTCCACTTTATATCTTGAGGTATCTTTCACTTATTTGTATTTGTTTTTTAAATAATAGTATAGTGGCTAGTAAAAATCTCCATTTGCCATCAGAAGTCTAGTGAACTACACGCATGGTTTCACTTACTTGCGGTGCATGAGGGGTGCACTGGAGGACAGTGGGAGAAGGAAAGTAAATGGGAACTAGGGTAATCTAGGGAGGGAAACGAAACAACAGAGACTTTGGACACAGAAACAATCTGAGGGACTTGGAGGGAGGGGGGTGGAGGGATGGGAGAGCCTGGTGGTGGGTACTGGGGACACCTAAAGCGTGGAGCACTGGGTGTGGGGAATGGGGAATGAATCTTGGAACACTGGGAAAAAAATTTTTAGTAGCAATAAAAAAAAAAAGAAGTCTAGTGAACTACAAAGGGAAACGTATACAACTAAAAGTTACAATGAGGTTATATAGAGATCTTATTTCCAAAGCATTGTCACCTTTCTGAATGATCGCATATTCTACCTAATGTAAAATAAACACAGTCATTATATTTTGATATAATCTCTTTTAAAATTTTGATATAAATTCATAGGGAGTATGTATATGCCCATGGCACCACTATATATGGCTATAATAATAGCTATCACTGATGGGAATTTTTTTTATGTGCACAGGCTTTATGTCAGTTCATTCTCAACTACAATGCAGTTTACGATTAATTATTATTTACCCTCTTTTGGGGTGTTTTACACTGTTGGGGTTAAGTTACCCACCGAAGGTAACTTTATGTCAGTTCATTCTCAACTATAATTATAATTTACAATGTAAATTAGTATTTACCCTCTTTGGGGTTAAATACGATGTTTGAGGCTACTGGAGTTAAGTTACCCACCAAATGTCAGATGACTACTGAATAGGGGGGACAGTCATCTCAAGGTGAATCTTCTAGATTTATGTGGTGGCCCCTTGGGGGGGTTTCTCAGAAAAGAGGCCCTGGCTTACAGAGCAAGGAGCTTGGGTACTAGAGCCAATTAAACATGGGTCCTAGGCCTAATGGCAACACTGTCTTTAGAATATTATGTGAGTATCTCAGCCAGTTTGATCCCTAGATTCCTCATCTGGAAAATGGGAAATACCTTACAGGTTTGTTGAGCAGATTAATGAACTAATGAATATGCCTTTCTATATTCCTGGAACTTAGGTATGCAAAAGCAAAGACAAAAACAAAACATTTCTAAATTTAAAATTCTTGCAGCTTAACTAAACCAAACCATTTTCTAACAAATAACAAATTATTCCAATTAGGCTCATTGAGAAGCCTAAAGCTGGAGTGCTAGAGACCATCTATCCCGAAATAGAAAAGTGTTTCTATCACCAAAAGAGAGGCAATTCTTTATTCCCAAGCATCTGTCTAATTCCCATTCTCTCCCATGAGAAGACCCTAGGGGTCTGAGGCTGTCTGATCTTTTCTGTTTCACTGCTGTTCATGCCCATGATTCCCAAAGTGTGTTCTGAGGCATGCTGGGGTGCCACCTCAAACTCATAGGGGCACACTGAGATGTCTTAAACTGATAGGAAAGCACAGTGATAATTTGACTTTGTGAGAGACTATAGGAATCACTAGCTGCAAGTAGTTCGCATTTTCTAAAGTCACGTTCTATTCCTGTTGATGGCGCCATATCTTTGGGAAGCTGGATTTTCAGCAGTTGCTGTGATAAAAAAGGTAAGCCCCATATGAAAATCAGTGCGAACAGGAAGTGAGGGTGGCAGTGTCTGACCTGATTCCACACTTTGAGAAGTTGTGCAGTGCCCAACAGGAGCGCACAGCCCATTAGCACCACTTGTCGGTGATTTAACAAGGGAGAAAGTTAATATTTCTTTTGATTTATGGACATCGCTTTTTCAAAGAACTACTAAGTCGTCAGGACATAAATACTTCTTAAATTGCTTGGCTCTAGTTACCTAACAAATGGAACTGTTACGTATTTAACAGTGATTTTTCAAGTCTGATTTGTAACCCATCTGCACTGGCATGATCTGGGAAAACTTGCAATGGATACTCCTGGAACAGGATTTCTGGACTCGGCATTCCTAACAAGTTCTTCTGGTTAAATTTTTTTTTTTTAAGATTTTATTTATTTATTTGAGAGAGAGAGAGTGAGTGAGAGAGAGCATGAATGGGGAGAAGGTCAGAGGGAGAAGCAGACTCTGCTGAGCAGGCAGCCTGATGTGGGACTCGATCCCGGGACTCCAGGATCATGACCTGAGCTGAAAGCAGTGGCTTAACCAACTGAGCCACCCAGGTGCCCCTCTTCTGGTTAATTTTTATATACCCTGAAGCTAAAAACCATTCACCCAAATTGACTACCCTTCTCCAACAAGCTTCTTTTCCTTGAAAGATCAGTTTGCATATTCAGGCCTCCCTACTACTTAACAGCTCAAGAAAACCATCCAACCCGTTTTCACACTTCTGTCTTTAAAGCAAAAGGAGCCCCAGAAAAATAACCAGGAGGCTTTGGGCTGGAAGGCTCGGTTCTCCCTGTTATCATTGTTTATGGGAACAGCCAGGTAGTATTGATTTGTCACCTGGTGATGTTAATTACTAGCCAAGTTTACAGATTGTTTCTTTTTTCTCAGCTCTCAGCTTGATCCCCGAAGTTTCAGCATGGAGTCAGGAGGCACTTAATGGAAAGTTAATCAGCCAAATCCTCCCAGTTCAGAAGTTACTCCATGGCCCTGGCCCATGTTTGGAACACCAGGGTATCTATGTAATGTGGGGAAGCAATTATTTACCTAGTGCTTCCCAGAGGGCCCAAAAGAGGTAATGACCCTCAACAGGAGCCTCCTGGAGTCCCTTCAAGCCACTTATATACCGCAGAGAGAATGGCCTGACTCATTATATTTTTAAAGATTTGTTTATTCGTGTCAAAGAAAGAAACAAATTAAGCAAAGGGGTGCTTGCTTCTTGGATGCCAACAAAGAGGATTTTTTTAAAAAAACAGTAGCATCTTATCTATGTTAGTGAAAGATGATGTTATGTGTCTTAGAGACACAGGTGATCTAGATTTGATTTGCACGTTAACTTTTCTGCTTTCAGTCAATAACTGCTTAACAAAGTTTCTGGCTAAGCATCCTGAAATTGATTTTTTTTTTAAAGATTTAATTCATTTATTTGAAAGAGAGAAACACAGCTAGAGAGGGAACACAAGCAGGGGGAGTGAGAGAGGGAGAAGCAGGCTTCCTGCTGAGCAGGAATCCCGATGTGGGGCTCAATCCCAGAACTCCAGGATCATGACCTGAGCCGAAGGCAGACAGACGCCCCCTGAAATTGATTTTCAAAGAGAATTTGCATTTGATGATTTGAAGTGTTTTATACAACAGCTGGGACTTGGTGGAAGAAACAGAAGGTAGTATGAAAGCTGTCCGAAGAGGACTTGAATTACTGGGTCTCTAACAGAGCGCACGGCTTCAAATGTCTGGGACATCATGTTTTGGGGAGATGGTGTCATGTGAACAAGGTAAGACTGTGGGCCCATCAGGTCTTGAGTTCCTGCTCTGTCCTTGGACAGATTATTTTCCCTCTGTTAACCTTAGGATCCTTCATCTGTAAATTAGACACAATGGTACTGGCCACAGGAGATGCTGATTCTCTCCTGCATATCTTGTAATGCATCTGTATCTCCCCCTCCCGAGCCTCAAGCACCTTCTTTAGCATAGGTCACTATAGTCCCTTTCTACCTGGCCCTCTCACCCCTTCTTCCAGTTGTGTACTGACCCAATCCATTTTCTAGACTGTAACTGAATTCTGTGGGAAAAAAAAAAATCTTTACATGTGCAGTGACTTAAAGGCCTGTGGTGCTTCCTGTGGTGTCAGATTAGTGGGACTGTTGCTCTCCTGGCCCCCGGTCTCCCATGTCTCATCTCTCACGGCTCCTCCACCCAAGCCTACCATGTAGCCACTTAGGATTCTGTGGCTTCCTCAGCTGTGCCAAATACATATTTATAACAAGGCTACATATTAGCTGTCTCATGGCTTGCTGTCTGGGTCCCCGCTTCTCCTTCCTTTAGTCTCAGAAGACAGTCACTCATTTTCTAAAATTTTCCCTGCTCTGGAGATTTTAAGTGTCCTTTCACGTGCTTCTCGATCACCTCCTATGTAAGAATTTCTGGATACACATTGTACATTAGAACTTACCATGCCGTCCTGTGATTGTGTTTCTTTTTTTTTTTTTTTTAAGATTTTATTTATTTATTTGACAGAGAGAGAGATCACAAATAGGCAGAGAGGCAGGCCAAGAAAGAGGGAGAAGCAGGCTCCCTGCTAATCAGAGAGACTGATGTGGGACTTGATCCCAGGACCCTGAGATCATAACCTGAACCAAAGGCAGAGGCTTAACCCTCTGAGCCACCCAGGCGCCCCAATGTGATTGTGTTTCTTAAACTCGAGAGTTAGCTCTACAAAGTCCTGGACTAGCTCTGTGCTGTGTTTTATAAAAGGTAGATTTTTTTCAATGTTACCTGTAAACAGAGGGTACTTCTCAACAAGATTGTTATAAGAATTAAATAAGGTAATGAAATGAAAAATTGGAACACACAGAAATTCTGCTTCCTGTGTATAGTTGCAGTAATATAAGGTACCAGCTTATGTTTGAGTAATCCATCTGTCCATCCATTCATCCATCCATTACAAAAATGTGTAAATTACCATTATGTTTTGGGTACTCTTTCAGGCACTGGAAATACAGAAACAAAACACAGTCCTTCTCTTTTTATTATTATTTATTTTTATTAACATATAACATATTATTTGCTTCAGGGGTACAGGTCTGTGAATCTTATCAGTCCTACGCAATTCACAGCACTCACTATACGACCTACCCTTCCCAATGTCCATAACCAAGCCACCTTATCCCTCCCACATCGACCATCCAGCAACCCTCAGTTTTTTTCTTGAGATTAAGAGTCTCTTATGGTTTATCTCCCTTCCTGGTCCCATCTTGTTTCATTCTTTCCCTCCCTACCCCCAGTGAACCCCCCACCCTGCCTCTCAAATTCCTCATATCAGAGAGATTATATGATAATTGTCTTTCTCTGATTGACTTATTTCACTCAGCATAATACCCTCCAGTTCCATCCATGTC
>PITA01032852.1:0-13418 GCA_004023965.1 Spilogale gracilis
CGCACGCTCTTCCCTGGTGCCGTGACCTTGACGGCCGAGAGCAGTGATGCTTTGGCCCCAAACCGTGGAAACAGTCACTGCGCATGCGCGCGGGGAAAACAGGGTGGGGGTGGGCAGGACGGAGCCGAGGGTCCGGTTGTTGGCCTTGACCGTGAGCGGGCTGGGTGCTTCACGGAGACCCCAGGACCACAGCCGGGAGGACAGACAGGCAGCTGTGCTGGCCAGGCCCATTTCCAGAGTCCGCGAAGGGCAGAAAGCACAGGACGCCTCCTGCTTTCCGGTGGAGCCGATGACTGGACACTTGGCCCGCTGGTCTGCGTCGATGGGGAAGGAGGGAGGCGGTCTCCGGGTTCACTGGGACGGGACGTTCCGGCTCAGCAGGCAGAGATGCGGGGAGCTCTCACGGACAGAGCTGGGGGGCTGTCCTCACTGTTCCGTGGGGACAACAGTAGGTTTCTCTTCTCCTTTTTTTACAAGGGGGATTTTTCTGTTGGAAACGCCTCGCTTCTTAGCCATGGAAACATCATTTCTCATGGCCTGTTCTCAACGCCTGACAGATCTCGTACTTTCTGATGCTTTTGAAAAACCCTTTCTAACTGACTATGGGATGAAAAGCAGGGATTTCCTTCTGGGTTCCTCGGGTGCTCAGTGCTAGCGAGGTTTTGTGGGAAGTCGTGCTTCCACATGCTGAAGTACGAGCCGGGGGGTCGTGCGGCGTCTGTGAGCTGGTCCTTCAGAGCACGAAAATGTGAGGCTAGTGAGGCAAAGCTGTAACACTCGTCAAGTGTCTGTCTTCATTATGTCACTCGGAACCGTATTCTGAGGACCTTTTATCCAAGAAGGGAACCCCTGCCTAAGTGGGTTTTCCCACGTCAAGCAGCATCCGTGCATCTCTTATTTCCCAAATGATCCCTGTTTATGTTGCAACATCGAATCCTAAATGAAAAGCAAGATGATATTGATCTTTAATATAAATTAAATATAATTAGATGTGATTAGAATTAATGTTGGCTACCACCTGACATAAGGAGGCAGTTTCCCCCTTCCATTAGCCGCAGGCGGCGGTGGTGACCGCTGTGCCCTCGTGCCTGAGCACCGGTAATGGAGAGGGACAGAGTCACTGTGCTGTAGAATTAAAAGACCTCTGGGTTTTCTTAACCCTCCCCACATTTTCAGCAGCTGGACGGCTCCTACGGCGCCTCCATCTGCTGGGGGACCCTAGCTAGATCAGACAAACATGCCAGTGTTTCTGACAGTTGTGGTTCGTGGGGAGAAGCAGCCCGGTCCTCGCATTTCATAGCCCAATTTGGGGCAGACCCAGGACTTCGGATGAGACTGTCCAGTCGGTAAGAGGGCGGACGTGCTGAGTGTAGGCACCTGCCCCGCAGAGGGGCCCAGCTTCTCCCCACGCGTCTTCCGGCTCCCAGAGGAACTGCTCCCCTCTTGCCAGACGTCCAGCCACATGTAGCCGCAGCAGCCAAGGCCAGAGCGGCAACCCTGAGGCCACCTGGTTCAGGCCTGGAAACTGGCCCCTGGCACTCTGTAGGAGACCAGAGAGAACTTGGATGATGCGAACGGGAAGAAACAGCAAAAGAAAGCATGTTCCACTTTCTCTTCAGGGGAAACAGTTCAGAGAGGACATCTGTGACACCCACTTGAAAAATACACCCTCCGTGCACCTGCCATGAGACATGCTGTGTATTAAACAGCTTTAGTCTCCGTAGAAGTGAGGCCACCAGGGATGTGTTCCTGTCACCCTCCACATTTAACATCACTGCGAGGGCTGCCTGGACGAGGCCACTAAGGAGCTGTGGGTAGGAGCTGGTAGAGGTTTCCTGCCGCCTGTGGCATTTTCCTCATTGCCATCGTCCCTGCCAGGGTGGAGGGCACCCCCTTCCCCGAGTCCTGTGCGTTCTGGCTTTCCATGGTGCCGACATACAAAGACACACTCTCCCAACTCCGGAGAGGACAGACTTTGAGCTCTGCCCCACCTCTTCCTCATCTCCCCTTGTGGGGAGGGAAGAAGTAGCTGGAGAGGAAGGGCACCTGGAGTTTGAAGGTGGGGGTGGTCTGGCCAGGTCCCGACAGCCCCGTCGGGGAGCTCTCCAGGGCTTTCCAGTGACTCCCTCGGTACACATCAGGTGGGGGTTTGATGTTGTTCTCGGTCTCCTTTGTGCAAAGCCGATGGCTGGACACGTCCATGCAGTCCTCACTGCAGGAGGAGCACGGGGGGGCAAGCCTGTCTGTGCAGGTGGTGATGCTCCCCGAGGCCACTGGCACGGCACCATGGGGTGCTCTGTCCAAATATGGAAGGCACTAGTGACATGTGGCTCTTTATAAAATAAAGATCTGATTTGTCAGCCACAGGAGTCCTATTTGAAGCATAAAATAGAGGGTAAGATGAGGGGAAGTTCTGTGGTTGCTGGGATCCTGAGAAGTTTTTGTCTGGAGGACCAACAGTACGGCTGCTCAGTTAGGGTTAGGGTTAGTGCTGAGGTTGGGATGGGGCCAGGGTCGAGGCCCTTCTCAGGGAGTGAGGATTGGATCCACATCATGGTGGCTGAATGTCTACATCAACCACTTGGCATTTTCCTGCATAAACAAAAGTCAACTGAAGGGAGAGAGAAGACCACGGTGTAGTCCGGGGAGGCACCAGACAAGCCCCTGCCAGGGACCTGGAAGTCTCTGCCCTCAGCCACCCAGTGCGCAACCTTCTCCTGCAAAGTCCCTCGGGGCAGGACATGCGAGGGCGTCGATGGGCCAACCACTTGAAGGAGATTGGAATCCTACTGATAACCTCTCCTGACCACAGAGGAATAGAGCTCGAAATCAACATGGAAGGAAAACTGGAAATTCACAGAGTTGGATCTTAACACACTGTTGAAACACCAGCTTGTCAAACTTGAAACCAAAAGTGAGAGTAAAGGGTGCTTGGGGGACTCAGTCGGTCAGAGCTCCAACTCTTGATTTCAGCTAGGGTCGTGGGATCAAGCCCCATGTCAGGCCCCGCACTGTGCAGTCTCTGCTTGATTCTCCCCCCGACCCCTCCCCACCCCCACCCTCTCTGTCTCTCTAAACCTTTTAGAAAAAGTGAAAAAGTATCCCAAGACCAACAAACATGACAACACAACATTGCAAAAGTTAAGACACATGGCAAAAGCAGTACTAAAAAAGATGTTTATAGATATCTGAGTTTATTTTTTTAAATTTGAATTCAGTTAGCCAACATATAGTTTTTGGTGTTGTGTTCAACGATTCATTAGTTGTGTATAACACCCACTGCTCATCACAACATATGCCCTCCTTAATACCCATCACCAGGCTACCCCATCCCCCCACCTCCTCCCTTCTGTGACCCTCAGTTTGGTTCCCGGAGTCCAGAGTCTCTCATGGTTTGTCTCCCTCTCTGATTTCTCCTCCTTTGGATTTCCCTCCCCTCCCCTGTGGGCCTCTGTACTATGTTGCTTCTGTTCTACATGAGTGAAACCATATGGTAACTGTCTTTCTCTGTCTGCCTTATTTCACTTAGCATAATCCCCTCCAGTTCCATCCATGCCCATGAAAATGATGGGCACTCGTGCTCTCTGATGGCCAAGCAATCTTCCATTGTGTACATGGACCACATCTTTATCTCTTCATCTGTTGAAGGGCATCTTGGCTTCTTCTACAGTTTGGCGATTGTGGCCATTGCTGCGATGAACATTAGGGTGCATGTGCCCCTTCTTTTCACTACATCTGTGTCTTTAGGATAAATACCCAGTAGTGCAATCGCTGGGTCTAGGGTAGCTCTATTTTTAACTTCTCGAGGAACCTCCATACCATTTTCCAAAGTGGCTGTACCAGCTTGCATTCCCAACAGCATAAGAGGGTTCTCCCTTCTCCACATCCTTGCCAACATTTGTTGTTCCTTGTCTTGTTAATTTTAGCCGTTCTTACTGCTGTAAGGTGGTATCTCATTGTGGTTTTGATTTGTATTTCCTTGATGGCAATTGGTATGGAGCATTTTTTATGTGTCTGTTGGCCATTTGTATATCTTCTTTGCAGAAATGTCTGCTCATATCTTCCACCCATTTCTTGATTGGATTATTTGTTCTTTGGGTGTTGAGTTTGGTAGGTTCTTTATAGATTTTAGATATTAGCCCTTTAGCTGATACCCCATTTGCAAATATCTTCTCCCATTCTGTTGGTTGTCTTTTGATTTTGTTACTGTTTCCTTTGCTGTGCAAAAGCTTTTGATCTTGATGAAGTCCCAATAGTTCATTTTTGCACCTGCTTCCCTTGCCTTTGGCGATGTTTCTAGGAAGAAGTTGCTGCTGCTGAGGTTGAAGAGTTTGCTGCCTGTGTTCTCCTCAAGGATTTTGATGGATTCCTGTGTCACATTGAGGTCTTTCATCCATTTTGAGTCTGTTTTTGTGCATGGTGTAAGGAAACGGTCTAGTTTTATTCTTCTGTACGTGGCTGCCCAATTTCTCAACACCATTTCTTGAAGAAACTGTCTTTTTTTCCATTAGACATTTTTTTCCTGGTTTGTCAAAGATAAGTTGACCATAGAGTTGAGGGTCCATTTCTGGGCCATATTCTGTTCCACTGATCTGTGTGTCTGTTTTTGTGCCAGTACCATACCGTCCTGATGATTGCAGCTTTGTAATAGAGCTGGAAGTCCAGAATTGTGATGCCCCCAGCTTTGATTTTCTTTTTCAACATTCCTCTGGCAATTTGGGGTCTTTTCTGGTTCCATATGAATTTTAGGATTATTTGTTCTATTTCTTTGAAAAACGATGGTATTTTGATAGTGATTATATTAAGTGTGTAGATTGCTCTAGGTAGCATAGACGTTTTCACAGTATTTGTTCTTCCAATCCATGAGCCTGGGATGTTTTTCCATTTCCTTTTGTCTTCCTCAATTTCTTTCATGAATATTCTATAGTTTTCTGATGTACTTTGTCTCTTTGGTTAGGGTTATTCCTAGGTATCATATAGTTTTGGGTGCAGTTGTAAATGGGATAGACTCCTTAATTTCTCTTTCTTCTGTCTTATTGTTGATGTATAGAAATGCAACCACTTTCTATGGATTGATTTTATATCCTGACACTTTACTGAATTCACGCATAAGTTCTAGCAGTTTTGGAGTGGAGTCTTTTGGGTTTTCCTCATAAAGTATCATATCATCTATGAAGAGTGAGAGTTTGACATCTTCCTTACCATTTTGGGTGCCTTTTATTTCTTTTTGTTGTCTGATTGCTGAGCTAGGAATTCTAGTACTATGTTGAAGAGCAGTGGTGATAGTGGACATCTCTGCTATATTCCTGACCTTAGGGGGAAAAACTCAGTTTTTCCCCATTGAGAATGGTATTCACTGTGGATTTTCCATAGATGGCTTTTATGATATTGAGGTAGGTACCCTCTATCCCTACACAGTGAAGAGTTTTGATCAAGAAAGGATGCCATACTTTGTCAAATGCTTTTTTCAGCATATACTGAGAGTATCATATGGTTCTTGTTTTTTCTTTTATTAATGTGTTGTATTGCGTTGATTGATTTGTGGGTGTTGAACCAACCTTGCAGCCCAGGAATACATCCTCCTTGGTCGCGGTGAATAATCCTTTGACTGTACTGTTGGATCCTATTGGCTAGTATTTTGGTGAGAATTTTTGCATCCATGTTCACCAGGGATATTAGTTTCAATTCTCTTTTTTGATGGGGTCTTTGTCTGGTTTTGGGATCAAGGTGATGGTAGCTCATAAAATGAATTTGGAAGTTTTTCTTCCATTTCTATTTTTTGGAACAGTTTCAGGGAAATAGGTGTTAATTCTTTAAATGTTTGGTTGAATTCCACTGGGAGGTCATCTGGCCCTGGCCTCTTCTTTATTGGGAGATTTTTGATTGCTGCTTCAATTTCCTTACTGGTTATGGGTCTCTTTGGGTTTTCTATATTTTCCTGGTTCAGTTTGGGTAGTTTGTACATCTCTAGGAATGCATCCATTTCTTCCAGAGTGTCTAATTTGCTGGCGTATAGTTGCTCATAATATAGTCTTGCAATTGTTTGTATTTCTCTGGTGTTGGTTGTGATCACTCCTCTTTCATTCATGATTTTATTAATTTGGGTCCTTTCTCTTTTCTTTTTGATAAGACTGCCCAGGGGTTTATCAGTCTTATTAATTCTTTCAAAGAACCAGCTCCTAGTTTTGTTGATCTGCTCTACTGTTCTTTTGGTTTCTATTTCATTGATTTCTGCTCTAATCTTTATTATTTCTCTTTTCCTGCTGTCTTTCTCCTTTAGGGTCCGCCTTTAGGCTTTCTTTGCTGTTCTTTCTCCAGCTCCTTCAGGTGTGGGGCTAGGTTGTGTATTTGAGACCTTTCTTGTTTCTTGAGACAGGCTCGTATTGCTATACACTTTCCTCTTAGGACCACTTTTGCGGCGTCCCAAAGATTTTGAACAGTTGTGTTTTCATTCTCATTTGTTTCCATGAATTCTTAGAATTCTTGAATTTCCTGGCTGGCCCGCTCATTCTTTAGCAGGGTGCTCTTTGGCCTCCATGTGTCTGAGTTCTTCCCGACTTTCCTCTTGTGACTGAACTCAAGTCTCAGAGCACTGTGGTCTGAAAATGTGCAGGAACTATGTCCCAATCTTTTGGTAGCAGTTGGGACCTGTTTGTGACCCGGGATATGATCTATTCTGAGGAATGTTCCATGTGCACTAGAGAAGAATGTGTGTTCTGTTGTTTGGGATGGAATGTTCTGAATGTATCTGTGAGTCCATCTCGTTCATTTTGTCATTTAAAATCTTTATTTCCTCATTGATCTTTTGCTTAGATGATCTGTCCATTTCAGTTTTGGGGGTGTTAAAGTCCTCTACTATTATGCATTATTGTCAATGTGTTTCTTTTTTATTTTGTAATTAATTGGTTCATATAATCAGCTGCTCCTATGTTAAGGGCATAGATATCCATAGATATTCAAAACTGATCTTCTTGTTGGACAGACCCTTTAAATATGATTTAATGTCCTTCCTCATCTCTTATTATAGTCTGGTTTAAAATCTAATTTGTCTGATATAAGGATTGCCACCCCAGATTTCTTTTGATGTCCATTAGCATGGTAAATGGTTTTGCATCCCCTCACTTTAAATCTGGAGGTGTCTGTAAGTCTAAAGTGAGTCTCTTGCAGACAGCATATTGATGGGTCTTGTTTTTTTTTAAATTTTATCCAATTTGATACCCCATGTCTTTTTAGTGGGACATTTAGCCCATTTACATTCAGGATAACTATTGAAAGATATGAATTTAGTGTGATTGTATTGCCTTAAGGTGAATGTTACTGTAAATGATCTCTGTTCCTTTCTGGTCTATTACTTTTAGGCTCTCTCTTTGCTTAGAGGACCCCTTTCAGTATTTCCTGTAGGGCTGGTTTAGTGTTTGCAAATTCTTTTAGTTTTTGTTTGTCCTGGAAGTTGTTTTTTTTTTTTTTTTTTTAATCTCTCCTTCTATTTTCAATTTTCAATGACAGCCTAGCTGGATATAGTATTTTTGCTGCACATTTTTCTTGTTTAGTGCTCTGAAACTATCATGTCCATTCTTTCTGGCCTGACAGGTCTCTGTGGATAGGTCTGCTGCCAGTCTAATATTTCTACCATGGTAGGTTACAGACCTCTTGTCCCAAGCTGCTTTCAGGATTTTATCTTTATCTCTGAGACTTGTAAGTTTTACTGTTAGATGACGGGGTGTTGACCTATTTTTATTGATTTTGAGGAGGGTTCTCTGTGCCTCTTCTATTTTGATGCCTGTTTCCTTCTCTAAATTAGGGAATTTCTCTGCTGTAGTTTGCTCCAATATACCGTCTGCCCCTCTCTTTTTCTTCTTCTGGGATCCCAATTTTTCTAATATTGTTTCACTTTAGGGTATAACTTATCTCTTGAATTCTTCCCTTGTGATGCAGTAGTTGCTTATCTCTTTTTCTCAGCTTCTCTATTCTCCATAATTTGGTCTTCTATATCACCAATTCTCTCTTCTGCCTCATTTATCCTAGCAGCAGGAGCCTCCATATTTTATAGTGTGCCTCATTAGTAGCCTTTTTGATTTCAACTTGTTTGATTTTAGTTATTTTATTGCTCCAGAAGTGATTCTCTATTATCTTCTATGCTTTTTTTCAGGCCCAGCTAGTATCTTTAAAATCGTCACTCTGAACTCTAGTTCCAACATCTTACTAATGTCCATATTGATTAGGTCCATGGCAGTCAGTACTGCCTCTTGTTCTTTTTCTTTGAGGGGAGTTTTTCCGTTTTGTCATTTTGTCCAGAGAAGAATAGATGAAAGAGAGAACAAAATGCTGAAAGGGTAGCAATGACCCCAGAAAAATATACACTAAATGAATCAGAAGAGACTTGCAAGCAGGGAAAAGAAGAGAGAGAGAGAAAAAAGAATGTGATCGGGCTGTTGAAGAGAGCAAAGCCAAACACTAGATTTTGGGTGTATTTTGGTTTGTTAGAAGAAACTGGCTCCCAAAATTTTAAAGAAAGAAAAAAAACCACACACACACACACGGGTAAATATGATGAAGGGATGGAATGACTGTAAAGATAAACATTAAAAAAGATTTTTAAAAAGGAATTGATAAGAAGTCGGTTGAAGAAAAGAAGGGGGGGGAGAAAAGGTGGGGAAGAATGTGATCAGGCGGGAGACTAGAACAAAGCCATACACTAGATTTAGGGTATACTTCGACCTGTCAGAAGAAACTATCCTAAAATTTTAAAGAAAGAAAGATGTAGATGTATATATATATATATCAAGGTTAAATACAATGAAGAGATAGAATATGACTGTAAAAATGAAAATTACAAAAAAGATTTTTAAAAAATGGTTTTGATAAGATGTTGGTTAAAATAGGAAAGAGGAAAAACTCAAAAAAACAGGAAAAGGAAAAAGAAAGAATTAAAAAAATTTAACTTTGAAAGACTAAAGAATCATGGATTCATTCAAAGCCATGAATTCTATGTGCTGCATCTCTCTAGCTCTGGAGTTCCGGAGTTCTCATTGATGGGTGAACTTGGCCTTGGCTGGATGTTCTCACTGATCTTCTGGGGGCGGGGCCTGTCGCCGGGATTCCCAAATGGATTGGCCGCCGCCCCGCCCTCCCTGGCGGCTCAGCGGGGTTCCCAGCGGCAGCTTTTGTTCCCCAAGCGCTTCCCGTACCGCCTGGGATGCCGGGAATGAAGATGGCGGCTCCCGGTCTCCGCCCAGAGGAGCCGAGAGCTCCGTCCCCACTCCTCAGCGCACCCATCGTGCCTGCCCCCTGGTCTCCGGCCTGGGACCGGGCGGCCCCGTGGGGACTCTCCGAACCCAGCCGCAGCGCGCTCCCGAGCCGCCCCTCCCGGTGGAGGAAGGAGGGGTCTCCCCGGATCCGCCAGTGCGGGGTCCCTGTTCGAAGAGCAGTGGCCCGACTGCGCCTCGGTCCCGACTTAAGGTGAGCCCAAGCCGAGCGCCCCTCCTCAGCGCCGTCCCTGCCGCCGGCCTCCCCGCTCGGACACCCGGGGCCTTCTGTGTCCCCCCGGTCCGAGACCGCACTGTCCCCGCAAGCGCTCCACCCCCGCTTAGCCACGGGAGCGACGTCCCTCCGCGGAGCGGACTTCCAAAAGTCGTGCTTTTGTGTTCTGCTCTCTCACTTGCCCGGGCCGGCTGTCGGAGGCCACCCCCGCACCGCGGCCCGAGTCCCAAATACCACAGCGGGCTCACTTCTGCACACTTCCTACCTTTCAGAGAGCGGTCGCTTTTCCGTCCTAGAATTGCTGCTGTTGTCTTCTTCTGTCTCCTGGCGAGTTTGTCTGTGTTCGGAATGGTTTGATGACTACCTAGCTGAATTCCTGGGGCCAGATGAAATGTAGTTCCGATACTCCTCCACCTTCTGGCTCCTCCCTCCATAGTCTCTGTCTTCAAAACCACTGCATTCTGTTCCTTCATAGTTTTCTTCTGTAACGATCTCAATGATCCCTTGGTCTGGTATAGCTGTATATTTGCTGATTCTGCAGGAAGAATCCCTGAAACTTGCTAGATTAATTCTGGCCGACGTCCCAAGTCCGGTTACTATGAATACTTGTGTGCATGTCGTTGGTTTTCTTTGAACAGCCATTTTCAGTTATTTCAGGTATCTATCTAGGAGTAGAATGGTTGGAGTGTATGACAATCCCACTTTTATCATTCTGAGGAAATGCAAAGTGTTTTACATGTAGGTTGAAGCACCATTTTGCATTTCCACAAGCAAGCTAAATGTTCCAGCTGCTTAACATCGTTGCCAAGATTTGTGACTCTGTGTTTTCTTGATTATAGTGATTCTTGTGCAAAAGGGTATGCCACTGCAGTTTAAATCTGTATTTCCTAATGACTAATCTTATTTAACATATTCGTGTGTTATTGATCATTTTTATGTCTTCTCTGGAGAAAGAACTATCCAAGCCCTTCACCCATTTTTAAAATTGGGTTGTCTTTTATAGATGAGGGTTTTTTTTTTACTTGAAATTTATTTTATTTTTTTCAGTGTTCCAAGATTTATCACTCATGCCCCAGACCCAGTGCTCCATGCAATAGGTGCCCTCAGTACCCACTACCAGCTCTCCCATCCCCCCACCCCCTTCCCTCCAAGACCCTCAGTTTGTTTCTGTGTCTAAAGTCTCTCATGTTTCGTACCTCTCCCAGAATTACCCTACTTCCCATTTCCTTTCTGTCTCCTACTGTCCTCTATATTACCCCTTATGCTCCACAAGTAAGTGAAACCATGTGATACTTGACTTTCTCTACTTGGCTTGTTTCACTCAGCATAATCTCCTCCAATCTGGTCCATGTTGCTACAAAAGTTGGATATTCATCCTTTCTGACGGAGGCATAGTATTCCATTGTATATATGGACCACATCTTCTTTATCCATTCATCTGTTGAAGGGCACCTTGGCTCTTTCCACAGTTTGGCGATTGTGGCCATTGCTGCGATGAACATTGGGGTGCATATGGCCCTTCTTTTCACTACATCTGTATCTTTGGGGTAAATACCCAGTGGTACAATTGCAGGGTCATAGCATAGCTCTATTTTTAATTTTTTAAAGGAATCTCCACACTGTTTTCCAAAGCGGCTGCACCAACTTGCATTCCCACCAACAGTGTAAGAGGGTTCCCCTTTCTCCGCAGCCTCTCCCACACTTGTTGTTTCCTGACTTGTTAATTTTGGCCATTCTGACTGGTGTAAGGTGGAATCTCAGTGTGGTTTTGCTTTGAATTTCCCTGATAGCTAGTGACGCTGAACATTTTTTCATGTGTCTGTTAGCCGTTTGTATATCTTCTATGGAGAAGTGCCTCTTCATGTCTCCTGCCCATTTTTTGATGTGTTCATCTTCTTTTTGGATGTTGAGTTTGAGTAGTTCTTTATAGATCTTGGATATCAGCCCTTCATGGAAACCTACAAACTTCCAAGACTGAAACAGGAAGACATTGACAATCTGAATAGACCTATATCTAGTAATGAGATTGAAGCAGTGATCAAAAACCTCCCCCAAAACAAGAGTCCAGGACAAAATGGATTCCCTGGGAAATTCTACCAAACATTAAAAGAAGAAATACACCTATTCTCCTGAAGCTCTTTCAAAAAATAGAAACAGAAGAAATAGAAACTTCCAGACTCTTTCTATGAAGCCAGCATTACCCTAATCCCTGAACCAGACAAAGATCCCATCAAAAAGGAGAACTTCAGACCAATATCTCTGATAAATATGGATGCCAAGATCATTAACAAGATCCTTGCTAATAGGATCCAACAATACATTAAAAATATTATCCACCACAACCAGGTGGGATTTATCCCAAGGATGCAAGGGTGGTTCAACACTCGCAAATCAATCAACGTGATGGAACAAATCAATAAGAGAAGAGAGAAGAACCACATGGTACTCTCAATTGACGCAGAAAAAGCATTCGACAAAATACAACATCTGTTCCTAATGAAAACTCTTCAAAGTATAGGGATAGAGGGAACATTCCTCAACCTCATAAAATCTATTTATGAAAAACCCACAGCGAATATCATTATCAACAGGGAAAAACTGACAGCCTTCCCTCTGAGATCAGGAACAAGACAAGGATGCCCACTCTCACCACTACTGTTCAACATAGTGTTAGAAGTCCTAGCAACAGCAATCAGGCAACGGAAAGAAATGAAAGGTATTCAGCTTGGCAAAGAAGAAGTCAAACTCTCTCTCTTTGCAGATGACATGATATTCTATGTGGAAAAACCCAAAAGGCTCTACCCCCAAACTACTAGAAGTCATACAACAATTCAGTAATGTGGCAGGATACAAAATCAATGCACAGAAATCAGTTGCGTTCTTATACACTAACAATGAAAATATAGAAAGGGAAATCAGAGAATCGATTCCATTTACTATAGCACCCAAACCCATAAGACACTTAGGAATAAACCTAACCAAAGAAGTTAAGGATCTGTACTCGAGGAACTACAGATGCTCATGAAAGAAATTGAAGAAGACACGAAAAGATGGAAGAGCATTCTGTGCTCATGGATCAGAAGAATAAATGTTAAAATGTCTATAGTGGGGGAGCCTGGGTGGCTCAGTTGGTTAAGCGACTGCTTTCGGCTCAGGTCATGATCCTGGAGACCCAGGATCGAGCCCCACATCGGGCTCCCTGCTCGGCGGGAAGCCTGCTTCTCCCTCTCTCACTCCCCCTGCTTATGTTCCCTCTCTGGCTGTGTTTCTCTCTGTCAAATAAATAAACTCTTTTTAAAAAGTGTCTATACTGCCCAGAGCAATCTATACTTTCAATGCCATCCCAATCAAAATTCCACCAACATTTCTCAAAGCGTTGGAACAAACAATCCTAAAATTTATATGGAACCAAAAAAGACCCCGAATCACTAAGGAATTGTTGAAGGAAAACAAAGCTGGGGGCATCTCATTACCTGACTTCAAGCTTTATTACAAAGCCGTGATTACCAAGACAGCATGGTACTGGCACAAAAACAGAGAAACAGACCAATGGAACAGAGTAGAGAGTCCAGATATGGACCCACAAATCTATGGTCAAATCATCTTCAACAAAGCAGGAAAAAATATCCAGTGGAAAAAAGACAGTCTCTTCAATAAATGGTGCTGGGAAAATTGGACAGCTACGTATAGAAGAATGAAACTAGACCATTCTCTTACACCACACACAAAGGCAAACTCAAAATGGATGAAAGACCTCAACGTGAGGCAGGAATCCATCAAAATCCTGGAAGAGAACATTGGCAGTAACCTCTTTGACATTGGCCACAGCAACTTCTTTCAAGACACGTCTCCAAAGGCAAAGGAGACAAAAGCGAAAATGAACTTCTGGGACTTCATCAAAATAAAAAGCTTCTGTACAGCAAAGGAAACAGTCAACA
>PITA01032853.1:0-13458 GCA_004023965.1 Spilogale gracilis
TCCGGGATCATGACCTGAGCCGAAGGCAGTCGCTTAACCAACTGAGCCACCCAGGTGCCCCACAAATTAATAAATAAAATCTTAAAAAAAAATAAAACCCAGGATTTCCAGCAATAGACTTGTTCTATTTTTATTCTTTTTTTTCTCCTCCCTTTGATTTCTCTTCTGATGGGTAGGCTTCTATTATCTATACACAACTGTTATTAAACATGGTCTCTTTTTTTAAACAAATATTTTAATATTTTATTTCCATATCTTCAGTGTTATATAAACATATTACTTGCATCATTATTTCAAAGTCAGTGAGAGCAGAATTCAAGTATTGTCTCTTATGTAAACTAAAACTTCTCAACCCTTAATAAATTTTTTGGCCTCCTAATTGTGTTCTCTTAAAAAGTGAGATAGCATCACTTTCTTAAGTTGATGACAGAATATGAGGGTTGAATATGTTAACAAATATTAGGTGCTTAGCACAGTATCTAGCATTATTCAGAACTTAAAAAATACTAGTTCCTTTTATTGCTAATATTTTGACTCATTTTAGTTTTAAATAAAGACAGCCATAGGAGATTAAAGAACTTAACATCCTATTTTTTAAAAGAATTTATTATTTATTTAATTTATTATTTGTTTTTTAGAGAGAGAGAAAAAGACTGCATGTGTGTGAGCAGAGGGAGGAGCAGATGGGGTGGGAGAGGAACAAGCAGGACTCTGTGCTAAGAACAGAGCCCTACCTGGGGCTTGATCTCACCATCCGGAGACCACACTCTGGGCAGAAACCAAAAGTGGGAGGCTTAACTAACTGAGCTACCCTGGTGCCCCAAAGAACCTAATTTATTTCCTTCCTTCCTTCCTTCCCTCCCTCCCTCCCTCCCTCCCTCCCTCCCTCCCTCCTTCCTTCCTTCCTTCCTTCCTTCCTTCCTTCCTTCCTTCCTTCCTTCCTTCCTTCCTTCTTTCCTTCTTCCCTTTCTTAGAGAGTGAGAGAGACCATGGGGGTGCTGTGCAGAAGGAGGAGAGGCAACCTCCCCACACAGCAGGGAGCCCTATGCAAGGCTTGGATCCCAGGACCCTGGATTCATGAGCTGAGCTGAAGGCAGATGCTTAACTGACTGAGACACACAGGCACCCCAGAACTTAACATTCTTGAAAGGAAGAATGGGCATAAAATTATCCACATAATTTTGCTTTTTATATATATTTTAAACTGTTTATTACTGAAATAATATATGCATGTAAAACTTTAATATTAAAATAGCCAAACAAGTGATTGATGAAAAGTAAAAGTAAACTTTTCTTCTTTTTTTTTTTGTAATTTTTTATTCAAATTCTAGTTAGTTAACATATAATGTATTATTGGTTTCAGGAGTAGAATTTAGTGATTCGCCACTTACATATAATACCCAATGTTCATCACACGTGTCCTCTTTAGTACCCATCCTCTATTTAGCCCATCCCCCACCCACCTCTTCTCCAGCAACCCTCAGATTGTTCTCTATACTTAAGATTCTCTTATGGTTTGCCTTCCACTCTTTTTCCCTCTTTCCTTATGTTCATCTGTTTTGTTTCTTCAATTCCACATATGAGTGAAATATGGTGTTTGTGTTTCTTTAACTGACTTATTTCACTTAGCATAATATACTCTAGCTTTAGCCACGTCATTGCAAATGGCAAGATTTCATTCTTTTGATGGCCGTGTAATATTTCTCTTCTCTCTCTCTTTCTCCTCTGTGTGTGTGTGTGTGTGTGTGTGTGTGTGTGTGTGTGGTGTGTATATACCACATCTTCTTTATCCATTCATCAGTCAATAGATGTTTGGCTCTTTTTTTTGTTTTTAAGATTTTATTGATTTATTTGACAGATCACAAGTAGGCAGAGGCAGGCAGAAAAAGAGGAGGAAGCAGAGAGTCTGATGTGGGGCTGGATCCCAGGACCCTGAGATCATGACTTGAGCTGAAGGCAGAGGCTTAACTCTCTGAGCCACCGAGGCACCCCGACATTTGGCTGTTATCATAATTTGGCTATTGTTGATACTGCCGGTATAAACATGAGGATACATGTGCTCCTTTGACTTAGCATTTTTGTGCTTTTTGGATAAATATCTACTAGTGCAATTTCTGGGTGAGAGGGTAATTCTATTTTTAACTTTTGAGGAACCTTCATACTGTTTTTCAAGAGTGGTTGCACCAGTTTCCGTTTCCACCAACCGAATAAGAGGGTTCCCCTTTCTCTGCATCCTCATTAACATCTGTTGTTTCTTGTGTTATTCATTTTTACCATTAGTTTATTTTATCCTGGTTCCTTTCATGACAGCAGTAACTCATCAGTTTCTTTTGTATCTCATCAGAGATACTCTATGTGCACACAAATATCTATTCACTTTTATGTTTCCGGTAGCTAAATACACAACAGTATATACTGTATCTTACATATTATTTATATGTGTGTATTATCTATGTTAATATATTTGGCAGTGTCTCTGTTATATAGGTTAATATATTTGACAACTCTGCTTTCAGAACATAGGTATTTCCAGATAATTGTATAGACATATCTTGCTGACCTACTATTAGAAGATGGCTTGGGAGTCAAGATATTGTCTTAGGTTCTAGTAACACTTTCATATGCACATTTTGAAGAAGCTTTTGAAAAACAAGTTTAATTTTAATCATATTAGTAAATATTAATAGTAAATATACTAAGATAAAAAATAAGGTATGCTGCACAAACCAACATAAGGGCAATACTTACTTTCACAAGAAATACTAGAAAATTGTAATAAGGGAGCTAACAGAAACACACCCTGAAAAAACAAACGGCACATAAAAAAAACACTGAAAAGTAACAGATTTCAGAGAGTGACAGTAGTTCAAGCCTACTCTCATCAGGGCTTATAAATATGCAAACGGCTCATAATATTACTTTTTGTAGTAGTAAACCTGGCAATTATTTGAATCTTCAGTAATGGTAAAATATGTAAATAAAGCACAACATATTTGTATTACAGATATCATAGAACTATTCTAAGAATGAAATAGATCATACATACTAAAAAAAGAAAGGGATTTTACCAAGAAAAGAAGATAACACTTTTGAAAAAAAAAATAGGTAGATAGAGATATACAGATAAGTAATATATATTAATGATACACATCTATCTCAGTGCACTTACAGAAAAATACTGAAAAGACTACACTTTCAAACTCTCAAGATTTGCTCTCTGGATACAACAGGAAGTGGGTTTGGGAGTGTGAGATAGCATTGATTTTAGTTAATGAACTAATGATTTTGCGTATTATGACTTCTGTAAGAAGCTATATTTTGATATTTTTCTCGTATTATTTCATTCCTCTTTTATTCCTCTTTTCATGCCATTAAATATCATTATGAATTTTATGGCTCTTTTCTGTTGTATAGAATTTCTAGAAATGACAGACTCCATTTTGAAGCTCCATTTTCCTTTCTAGCTAATGAACTCTTGAACTGGGCCAAAAGCAGCAATCGTTTTATAAGCAGTTACTCATAAAATTCAACAGAACACTGGCATTCAGACCATAAAACTGTTGGCATGAACTTTATGAAGACAGAATAATTAATGCTATCAAGAATAGTTTTGTTTGATGGCATCAATTAACTGATGTAAGCTCTTTTGTTTCTCTTATCAAAATCACATGATTATCGCTCTACCCCCTTCTCATAAAAACCCTTGCTTTCCCCTCAAGAGTAGGACAGTTTTCTGGTTACTATCTGAATCTGTGCTCCCAAAATTGCAGTTCTTTGACTCCAAATACATACTGATCTGCCTCTCACTGTGGCTCTTAATTTTTCAGGCTAACACTGTACATTTTCCCTTTTTTCATCTTCAAAAATCCTTCATCTCTTATCATTTTCAACTACAAAATTTGAGCTGATGATTACCTCAAATTCACCATGAAATAGAAACTGAGATAGAAACATTTCAATCATCTTAAGACTAAGACTATGAACATACTAATGTCTGCTGTTTTTTCCTTTCTTCTCTACTATTTATCTTTAAATGATCAGTTAGTCCCTCCAGGTGAGCTGAATTCTCCCACCTTATCAAGAATTTATATCTCCACTATCCTTTCTTGATCCTTTATTAAATATCTTGTCCTCTTAAAACAACTTATTTTAAGATAGAAAAATGCAAAATTATTGTACTCCTTTAAAAATTGCAAAAAGGGGTGGCTGGGTGGCTCAGTGGGTTGAGTGTCTGGCTCTGAATTTCAGCTCAGGTCATGATCTCAGGGTCATGAGATGGAGCCCTGCTTGTTGGGCTCCATGTTCAGCAGACAGTCTACTCCTCTTCTGCTCTGCCCTTACCCTGGCCCACATGTGCTCTCTCGCTTTCTCTCTAAAATAAATAAATAAATCCTTTTTTAAAAAATGGAAAGAGAAGTCTCCTCTAAAGTCCCATATTTTACTAGACCATTTCTTGATGTTTTTCTCTTTAGAATCAGCTTTCTTGAATAGCTAAAGCACCTTTTCAACGTGACATGTACCTTCTTCATGGAAAACTTTTAGCTCTCTCTAAAAAGTAGCGGGGAAACAATGTAGCTATCTCTCTAGCTTCCTCATTCTTTCACTCTCTGGTGTCTTCCTATAAATGTTGTTCCAATTATTTTTCTTGTATATATTTGGAAAAATTGGATTTCTCTAGACCAGCTATTCACAAGAGTTTCCTGTTGAGGTGAGGGTGGGTCAGATGAGCTTTCAAGTCAAGCTCTATTTTTTTTTTCCATGTCAGGGTCTGTCCCTCTGCTGTTACACTGGCATACCCTTTCATTAATATCTGGCATATCTGAAAGACCATACGACTTATATTTCTAAGAAGTTGCCAGATTTACAAAGTGTTCTATTGCCAGCTATGAGCAACTTCAATTTCTTCAAAAGGCAGTGCTAAGTGGCAAAGCCCTTGCCCTCCAAAGTAATAACATATTTTCTTTTAGATGGTGTATTTTTTGCTAGTGTTTTTCTCCTCTGAGCTCCCCTAAACACTTTTTTTACTTGCTCTTTTCAGGTTCTACAGTTTTCATACATTATTCCATCTTAGCCCTAACCATAGCAATTTCCATTCAGAATGGTTTCTTCTTAGAGAAAACAGTTTCAAATATCTGACACCATTAGACCCCTCTGTATGGTCTTCTTTTTTGCTATGTTATTGCAAGTTCTTACGGGACTTGATGAATACTCTGATTACCTGAATTGCTATGGAGAATACTTATATATAAATTGTAATCTGAGATCTCCTCAGGCTCCCAGTTTTCCTAAGGAAAAAATATACGTTTTCTTTATTGTGTTGGATCATTTCCAGGAAAAGAAAGGTGACTCAGAACTCATTGTCCATTGTTTCCACTGGTAATACATTAATAATGTATTTAAACACAATCCTGCATGAGGACAGGCCAGCTCTTAGAAATCATTGCAGAAAACTATTTTGCCACTTAGAGAATGAGCCAAGACTATCAAGTTTCTATGTAATTTTTTCCTTTTTTTTAAATGATGGCTTGTTTCTAGTCTTCACTTTATCTCAACTTTGCCTTTATTTTTGACCCCTGATGATAAATGATATCTCTACCTTTCTTCAAGTTTATTCTTTTTTTTCTAATTGAAGTAAAACTAACATGTAACCTTGTATTAGTTTCACACATACAACATTATGTTATGATATTTGTGTGTATTGTGAAATGATCACCATAAATATTCATTTTCAAATGTTGATTTTTTCAGCTTTTCTAAGTATTTTGCCCCAATTAGTTTTAACATGCAATTCTTGATATTACCCACATGACAGTCGACCAAATCCTTTCTATCCATTTCAATCTGAATTCAATCTCACTGGAAAAGTAACATTGTATTTTTCACAATCATAAAATTAAAATCTCTCCCATCTTCTTAATTGTAACTCTCCTCTATTACAATCTTTGTGGGAAACAAACGAGCAAACAAAAGCTCTTAAGACTTTCCTAATACATTGATGGTCAATCTCAGTTTTACCTAGAAGACCTCCTTTCTAAAATTTTGGGGGCTAAAGAGGTAAACTTCTTTATTTTCTCTCTGCATATTGTCTCTGAAGGTGATTACTTCATTCTCTTGTATTTAAATAAATACAAATACTAATTTTAATGCATTTGCTATATTTTCTAAGATTGTTGGAAATAATATATATATTGTATAGTAAGAAAATGACATATTAATAATAATTTTTAAAGATGTATTTATTTATTTTAAAGAGACTACAAAGAAATAATCTGACAGTCTTCTTAATTTGGGTATCAGAAAATGTATAAGAAATTCTATCGCTTCATCTGTTCAACTAGGGTCTTAACTGAGAGTATTTATAATTCTCCCTTTAGTCATTTTGTTTCATTTATATAAATGAGTAAACTTACTTTTCCATCTCTAACACAATCTTAGATACTTTTAAATAGGAAAGGGAAAATTTGAACTAAGTAGGTAAAACAATACTAGCTAACATCTGTCTATGCCTTTGTTATCCTGCTTATTAAATATCTCAAAACATCTAAAACAAGTATTATCTGAACATATATGAATATACTGGAAATACAAATCAATTTTACAAAGGTAACACTGATCTAAAGTTGTTTAAAGGAAATGTGTGAGTACAATGAAATAAAACCCAGTAATTTACTTAAGTGTAAGTGAATTAAAATTAATAAAAGTGGCTTAATTAGCTTATCTGATTGCTGTAATGTATCTCTGTGACACTTCCTCAAATTCTGCAGTCATGTAAATTCTAAGCAGAAGAATCTCAGAAGAGCCACAATTTCAAGCTCTGGAATTTACCCACACATTACATCGTTTCCAGGACCTCTGAATCACAATCAGTTCTTGTATGAGAAAGATGTCTATAAAAGGATGTTCAGGGGTTACCTAAGCTCCAAAACAGCAATTTTTTTTTAAGATTTTATTTATTTGACAGAGAGAAACACAGCCAGAGAGGGAACACAAGCAGGGGGAGTGGGAGAGGGAGAAGCAGGCTTCCCTCAGAGCAGGAAGCCTGATGTGGGACTCAATCCAGGGACTCCTGGATCAAAACCAGAGCTGAAGGCAGACGCTTAAGGACTGAGCCACCCAGGTGCCCCCAAAACAGCAAATTTAAAAGGGAAAAGTTAAAAAACAAATTTCTTTCAACAACAACAACAGCAAAAAGCCCAGCAGACAGGCAGAATGGGACTAATTACTAGAGTAATATGCTACCATCTTTCTTGCCCTTTCTGCATCCATCATCCTCCACTTTCTATTTAAATTTAGGCAGGTATATTGAACATGAATCACAGTCAGCAAACTCAGGTTGACAAGATATACAGTGTTATTTTTTATAACTCAACTTGATTTCTGACTGTGACTCTACGTTCTTCAAGGATGACAAGAAAAAATAAAAAGTTGACTTTTACTAGATTTATGCTTCCTTGCTTCTGGGATTTTGCCACCCTTATGGTGTCCTTTGCAATTTCAATTCCTAAATAATAGTGACGGGAATAGGTTGCTAATCTTCATTTTTATTTTTATGCACTTATCTTTTCCGGTTCAATCGTCCTCTAATGTTTTTGCCCCATACTTCAGACACAGACTTTTCATCATGTAATTTTGCATACGTTCCTTTATGCCTGGGCACAACCCAGTTATTTGTCACAAGGGTCTTTCTGTTTGAATGGCCTTTTGAATAGCTACCAAGTGGGAAAGACAAATAGTAACACAATAATACCTAGCTATACATATTAGTATTTTGTTCATAATGATATTAAACAAAATTTTAGTAAAATGCTTGAAAATACTTAAAAATAGATGGACGCCAAACTGAACTCTAGCATATTCTGCCAACTCTACTGCATTTTTCTGGAACTCTTATTCAGCTGCTCTCTTTAACCAAAATGGACTCTAATCAATGATTTCCACAATTTTCTTTCCTTTTATGTATTGAACTGATTTTTTTAAATATTTGAATCAAAAGTACACATGCCTATACTTAAAAAGTCAAATAAGTACAAAAGTTGTGTATAATGATGAAAAGCAACAGAATCCCTTGTTTTTTCTTTCTCACACTGACTCTAAATCCTACCTTCCAGATGTAATATTTCTTAATCTCTTTGCTTTGGTAGTTGTGCCCAATCTCCAACATGTTCATGCAGTTCTTTGATGGATTTAGTACTCCATACCACTCTTTTTCTCCTCTCCTCCATTCTTTTCAACTTACTTATATCATTTCTATCATTTGTCTCAGTGGATAGAGCTTGGGCTATTGGGTGTAGAGTCTGTCTGCCATGTGTTAACAAGCTCAAGTAGAGGAGGCACTTGGAGATATCAAATGATACCCTCAACTAAGCAACTGAATTTCGGTTCCATTTCTTATTTCTCCTTTTAATACCTCCAACATTTAAGTCCCGAGCTTCTCTATGGTTCAATAAAGATTAGTTCTCTTTTAACATGAAGACTTTTCCTCATATGTTGCAGGCTACGGCTTCATTTTCCTGGGCTACGGCTTCCTCTTGCCTTGCCATTTAGTTTATTTTTCTAGAATCTTGATCTTCCTACACATTTTCCTCCTCTTTCTTTTCCCAGAAGTCTTTATTCTCCTAATATGCTCTCTCATTCTTTCCTTTTGCTCATTATTATAGGGAATAATGGAATAAGAAATAAAACTAACACAACAAAAATAAATCATAAACAACTTTTAGAATCATCATAATTTTAGTGAGTTATCTAGAAAAATATTATCAAAAGATTTCTTATTAATGTGTTTTTTGAACAGCAGTAACTCTTTAAAGGTGTATTTTTTTTAAGATTTTATTTATTTATTTATTTGACAGAGAGAAACACAGCGAGAGAGGGAACACAAGCAGGGGGAGCGAGAGAGGGAGAAGCAGGCTTCCTACCGAGCAGGGAGCCCGATGTGGGGCTTGATCCCGGGTCTCCAGGATCATGACCTGAGCCGAAGGCAGTCGCCGAACGAACTGAGCCACCCAGGCGCCCCATTTTAAAGATTTTATTTATTTATTTATTTATTTGACAGTTTAAAGGTGTCTTTAGCCAACTCCATTACACTTTCTATGCCCTCCCCACAATCAAAATTGAAAATGTTGCCATTTTATATGGCTTAAAAGATAAGAATCCTTGCTATGTTATAATCATATCTCTATTACTATGTTCATCATAATGAGTCAACATGGAGGTATATGGTTCAATATCAGTTAAAGCTACCATCCAGAAATAAATTTTAAAAATTACAATGAAAGGCAATTTTCATTTTGGAAAAACAAAAACAAAATAAAATTTTAAAAATCATGTACACAGTTAACAATTTCTAGTCTAGGTTATAATTCATGTGGTATTATGCTTCATATTCTTCTAGAATACAATGTAGAGGATTGCTAATTATTGCCATCTTTTTCATAGAAGTGTGGGTTTGGACTGCACATTTTTCTGTTTCTAAGCAGGGATTATTTCACATCCACACTTAGGGTCTCTCTTGGAAAATAAGAAGCTCTGAAGATTCTAGATATGCTTTTTCCCTTCAGTACTGATCACAATAAATTGGAGCTCAATAGTTATGGCCTAGATAAAGTTATCATAGTTCCCACATCTATTTTTTAACTCAACTTTCAAAGGATTGCATTTAATGTTATGGTTGGTTCCTACAGTCATTTTAAATTACACTCTGAAACACATACACACACAAACACATACATATACACATGTTCACTTATATGCATGTGTGTATATATGCCACATATGTATTAAAGAAAAATTTAAAAAATGATTAATTTGGTAGTGCTGAATATAACCAAATGTTTTTATTGGCAGTGATTTGGCAGCCTAAACTTTTATCCATCTTTTTAAAATAAGGATTAAGTTGCTGTTAAATGATGGATACTAAGGAGACCCACAGGTAAGTCAGTCATGTCTGAAATCCCAACCTGATCCATAAACACAGTTTACTGTTCTTCTGCTGAACAACATACATGAGTTCATCTGCATATTCCCCCTCACAATGTAGCTAATATTAACATATAGAAAAATACAAATATGAAGTACCAACTCATTAGCCTCTGCTAGCCTAGCTTCAGAGAGAGTTAAAAATGCAGGTTATCACAAAAGACAGTCAGTGCTCCCTTACGAACTGATTAGAAATGTCCTATTAAAGTGACCAAAGCAAGTAGTTATCATGAAGATTTTTTTAAAAAATAATCAATAACTAAATTCAATTCTTAAAGTTAAAAAACAAAAATCTAATACATATTTAGAATTTGGACCCATATGTCTACTACTTAATCTCCATTACATAAATTTTTTTCTTATCCTTTGTGATTATTTTTCTCAAAATTCTAGAAAAGTTTACAAAGTGTGTAACAAATAAATGTAGAGCACTTTTAAATTAATTAAATAGAATGGGATAGAATATAAAAAATCACCAACACATGGTTTCTTAACCTAGAAAAGTTTACAAAGTGTGTAACAAATAAATGTAGAGCACTTTTAAATTAATTAAATAGAATGGGATAGAATATAAAAAATCACCAACACATGGTTTCTTAACAAGAACTGTGTACGTTACAATAAATGGGTCATGATATAAAATGCATTTGTTACTACATATCATAAAAATTTTGGTTTGTAGAGTTAAAAAAATACAAGTTTTTTTTTGGAAATCTATGTATATGAAAGGTAAATACTTTATAAAGAAAGTGCTTTCATGCTGTCAGAGGTTTTCTTTTACTCTCTGACAGCAAAAATGGCATTAGGCCTTCTAAATCAGAATACATAGTACTCTGGATATTTTTTTCCCCCTTTTCTTTTTTTCTTTCTTTAGAGTTTGTCACTCCAAAATTAATTTGTTACTTTTATTTTTTTCCAAGTTTTTTTTTTTAATTTATTTGAGAGACAGTGAGTGAGTGAGAGAGAGCATGAGAAGAGAGAAGCTCAGAAGGAAAAGCAGACTACTTCTGGAGCTGGGAACCCAATGTGGGACTCGATCCCGGGACTCCAGGATCATGACTCGAAGGCAGTGGCTTAACCAACTGAGCCACCCAGGTGCCCCAATTAGTTAATTTTAAATATGACTAAATGTACTTAAATTTTGCTGTAATCTTCCTTTAAAAAGGATTTATTTTTGAATATCTTAAGTTAACTGACTTCCTAAAAATCTAATTTAAGCACATGCCCTATTTTAGAATTATCAGAAGGTATAAAAATAGAAATATATATAAGAATTTCTCTTTTTGAATTCCCAGTTCATCTTTTGTAGGCTTAGAATCTAATTTCTTCTTTGATGGGATCTTGCTCCCTGTACTTATCTCTCCCCCATTTCAATCCTCACCATCAGAACTATTTCCCGAAATGTAAACAGATTGGTAGCAACTAATATAAATCTAGACACTCAGTTGACACTCCATAAATATTTGTTGATGATTATAACTTTATCTTGACCAGACTGCTCAGATAATTGCTTTAAATCTCCTGTGGCAATTTAGTCACACTGTGTGGAATCTGGCATGTCAATTAGAAACACCCTACCCAAATCTGGATACAGGCAAATGATGTTTTCATCAAATTAATTTAGATCCCTTTATAACAAACCATATTTTGACATTGGAAATGAACCCAGTACTAAGGATAAAAATACTGAAATATACCATAACTAATTCAAATTATGCCATAAACCCTTACTATGTTACATCTACTACATCTGGAATACTTTAGCTTCAAGAATATTAAATCAATAGAGTCATGATTCCATCTGTCAAAAGTCTACAAAGCCTAAAAATGCCACCAACTTTCTTATCAAAAGTAGACTTCCAAAGCCTATCGATATTAACAAGGAGATAAATGAGTATGCAAGGTAAAGTCATATATAATTCAATTTTCCTTAAGTGAATTTTGTTCTCTCTTTAAACATATACTTCATATACTTCTTAACTTAAAATTATCTCTGTACATTCTAGAATTTGTGTAACAAATAGTATCTGCAACATCAGGTGTCTTTTCTCTCCCACAGACACACATTTACAATATCTCTTTTTTTTTCTTTTGAAAATTTAAGGAGGGTACTTAAATAAATGTAGCTGTACTTTCAAAAATTAAACAAAACAACATGACAGAAATGTAATAAAATGTACATTAAGCATGACTTTATCTAGACTCCATTTTACTTGTTCTTCTATTATTGTCAAACTTTCAAATATGGAATATTTTTATAATCCTTTTTTAATGCATAAAGTTCTGTAGATGCCATTAATTAAAGCTTTTTTTTTCTTTTTAAGAATCCTCCAAGTGTCCCAACTAACTTACTCAGAAAATTATAAGTAATTTCATGACTTTATTTTCCATCTCAATTGGTATTTTGTTGATAAATGACTGGAGGGAAAATCACCTCCGTGAAATATCTTCCCCAACAGAACAGACCTTCTCTAGAGGCCAAATTAATTCTGTTATCAAAGCAGCCCAGCTGCTGAGCAGGAGTATCTGTACACTGAAACCTTAGAGATTTTGGGAGGGCCATCTCTGAAGTCTGGTCTCACTGACTCATTCCTCATTCTGTTCTCGACACAAAGGAGAGCAGACTAGATCTGCATTATCCACTGGAGTGCACTCAGAGCCAGAGAAAACACTTTGCTTCTGAATGAACTCACATTGACTTCAATACTGCATACATTGTATCTATCCAAATATCCTTTAGCATATGAACTAAATACCACCAGGGACTATGTATCTGTGTTGATACATTGGTTCGGCATCTTTTCTCCCCATTTTCATATATACTTCATTCTGTTTTGCCTAAATCTAAAATGTTTATCTGAAAATGGAGGAAATATTTTCTTCATAAGAGTTTACCTCAATTTGAAAGTACTCTTATTTAAACACATTTTTCTCCATCCTTTTTTTTTATTGTTACTAATTTTTTTTTCCAGTGTTCCAAGATTCATTCCCCATTCCCCACACCCAGTGCTCCACACTTTAGGTGTCCCCAGTACGCACCATCATGCTCTCCCATCCCTCCACACCCCTCCCTCCAAGTCCCTCAGTTTGTTTATGTGTCCAAAGTCTCTGTTGTTTCGTTTCCCTCCCTAGATTACCCTAGTTCCCATTTACTTTCCTTCTCCCACTGTCCTCCAGTTTACCCCTCATGCACCGCAAGTAAGTAAAACCATGTGATACTTGACTTTCTCTTCTTGGCTTATTTCACTCAGCATAATCTCTTCCAGTCCAGTCCATGTTGCTAAAAAAGTTGGATATTCATCCTTTCTGATGGAGGCATAGTATTCCATTGTATATATGTACCACATCTTCTTTATCCATTCATCTGTTGATGGGCACCTTGGCTCTTTCCACAGTTTGGCGATTGTGGCCATTGCTGCGATGAACATTGGGGTGCATATGGCCCTTCTTTTCACTACATCCGTATCTTTGGGGTAAATGCCC
>PITA01032854.1:0-13451 GCA_004023965.1 Spilogale gracilis
CTCCTCCAATCCAGTCCATGTTGCTACAAAAGTTGGATATTCATCCTTTCTGATGAAGGCATAATATTCCATTGTATATATGTACTGTATCTTCTTTATCCACTCATCTGTTGAAGGGCACCTTGGCTCTTTCCACAGTTTGGCAATTGTGGCCATTGCTGCAATGAACATTGGGGTACATATGGCCTTTCTTTTCACTACATCTGTATCTTTGGTGTAAATACCCAGTAGTGCAATTACAGGGTCATATGATACCTCTATTTTGAATTTTTTAAGGAATCTCCACAATACTAAACTCATAACCATTTCTTTTTTTTAAATTTCTGATTTTTGTTGCCAGTGTATGGAAATGCAATTGATTTTTATATATTTATGTTAAATCCTGCCACCTTGCTAAAGTTACTTGTTTGTTCTTGCAGCTCTTTTACTTCAAAGGATTTTATTCATAGATGATCATATTGTTTGCAAATACAATTTAACTTTTCAATGTGGAGGCTCTGTTTTAAAGTGAATACATGTTTAGAATTGTGTTCTCTTGATTAAATGACCCACTTATCATTATGAGCTTACTTATTTATCCCTGGTAATATTATTTTCTCTGAAATCTATTTTGTCTGATATCAATATATTCACTTCAGCTTTATTTTGATTAGTGCTATCATGGTATATCCTTTTACATTTTTTTTAAAAAATTAAGCTATTTGTAGGTATAACATAGCTGGATCTTGATTTTTTAAATCTAATCTGACCATTTATGATTTTTTAATTGGAGTGTCTGGACATTAATATATTTCATTTGATGATTGATATATTGTATTTAAGTCAAATATCTTGCTATTTTTTATTCTATCTGTTCTTCATTCATTTCTCTTTTTAAAAATTTTATTTATTTGACAGAGAGAAACACAGCTAGAGAGGGAACACAGCAGGGGGAGTGAGAGAGGGAGAAGCAGGCTTCCCGCCGAGCAGGGAGACTGATATGGGGCTCGACCCCAGGACTCGGGATCATGACCTGAGCCAAAGGCAGACGCTTAAGAACTGAGCCACCCAGGCACCCCTCATTTCTCTTTTTTGCCTTCTTTTAAGTTGAGTATTTTTATTATTCTTTTTTATCTCCTTTATTGAATTATTGACTATAATGTGTTTTTTTGTTGTTGTTATTTTAGTGGCTGCTATAGTTTTTTTTTTTAAGATTTTATTTATTTATTTGACAGAGGGAAACAGAGCTAGAGAGGGAACACAAGCAGGGGGAATGAGAGAGGGAGAAGCAGGCTTCCTGCTGACCAGGGAGCCCAATGTGGGGCTTGATCCCAGGACTTTGGGAACATAATCAGAGCTGAAGGCAGACGCTTAACGACTGAGCCACCCAGGTGCCCTGCTGCTCTAGCTTTTATAATGTACATTCTTATGTTATACTAGTCTATCTTCAAGTGATTTTATGTTACTTCACATGTAGCATAACAACATTTCTGTTACATGTGTTACGTGTTTCTTTTTTTTAAAAGATTTTATTTATTTATTTGACAGAGTAAAACAAGATAGAGAAGGAACACAAGCAGGGGAAGTGAGAGAGGGAGAAGCAGGCTTCCGTCCCAGCAGGAAGCCTGATGTGGGACTCGATCTCAGGACCCTGGGATCATGACCTGAGCTGAAGATAGATGATTAATGATTGAGCCACCCAGGCGCCTCACATCTGTTACACGTTTCTTTATCCCTCCAGTCTTTTTGCTCTTTTTGGCATCTATTTTATTTTTACATATGTTATAAATAGTGTAATATATTATCATTATTTTTGTTTTAAACCAGATTTGGGTAAACTACAACCCATGAGTCAAGTCCAGACCATCTGTTTTTGTAAATAAAGTTTTATTGGAAAATGGTTACATGTACTCATTTGCATATTGTTTATGGCTGCTTTCATGCAACAACAGCAAAATTGACTAGTTGTGACAGAGATCATATAACCTACAGAGTGTAAAATACTTTGAACCTGGCTCTGTATGGAAAAAGTTTTCCAATTCCTGCTTTAGACAATCAATACTGTCTTTAAAGGATTTAAGTAATGGGAACTTATTTTTAATATTCATCCATGTAGTTATTATTTCAGGTGATAATTACTTTGTGTAGATACAGATTTGCATCTCATATCATTTTCCTTCTTCTCAAAGGAATTAAAAAAATTTTTTTTAGAGTACAGGTCTGCTAGTGATGAATTATTTCAGCTCTTATATGACTGAAAATGCCTTTATTTTGCATTCCACTTGAAATATATTTTCACTGGAAAAGAATTCTATGACAGTTGTTTTCTTTTAATACTTCGAATATATCATTCCACTCTCTTCTCCCTTGCCTTATTTCTAATGATCTCCCTGTCATCTTTACCTTTGTTCCTCTGGACCTAATGTGTCTTCTTTCTCTGGGTACTTTTTAGGGTTTTTTTCTTCATAAATCATTTTAAGTAATTTAATTATGATGTGTCTTGATGTAATTTTGTCCTTATTACTTGTGCTAGGAACTGTTGAACTTTTAAAATATACTCATTTACAGTTTGCATCAAGAATTTTTTTGCTATGATTTCTTTGGGTCCTTTTTTCTTCTCTTTTCCCCCAATTCCTCTCCTTTGAGGACTCCAATTGAACAAACATTAAGCTTCTAGAAGTTGTTGTACAATTCATTAATGCTTCATTATTTTTCCCATCTTCTTAGATGGTTTTTATTGCTATGTGTTCAAGTTAAAGAATATTTTCTTCTGCAATGTCTAATCTCCCATTAATTTTAGACAGTGCATATTTTGCCTCATATGTTAACAAGTTCAATGTCTTTGTGTACTAATCTATGTCATTTTTGGACTTCTCTTGATTGAGTTTTCTTCTCATTTTGAGTGGCATTTTCCTGTTTCTTTGAATACCTGATAATATTTGATTGGAGAAAGAATTCTGGGAGGTGTCCACACCCATGATGACTGGAAAGAGCGTAGTGCATCTATTAACTATGCCACAGTAATGTGTAACATGTACATACTTAGAGCTTACTCAAAGCTTAAAATAGCCAGCTTTTATTCTCATGGATCTCTGGATCAGTTAAGTTGACTTTTCTGTTGAAGCCTGGGCTCCACTTGATGGTTCTTTTTCATATTCTTCTGGCTAGGGAAGTTCCACTTCTAACTGCAGATCTGTAGGTCAACTGGGGTGGCTCTACTCCATGTGTGTTCATTCCAGGGCCCAGGCTGGGGAGGCATCAGCTACAAGGGGAAGCTCTTCTCATGGTAATGACAGTGGTCCATGATGGCAAGTGAAAACTAAGAATTCAGGCTCTTGGTCAAAAATCTACAAGTCTTGTCATTCTGGCAATTACAGAGACTCTACCTAGCAGGCCTCACTGGGGAAAGCTGCTATCTCCACACCAGATTTGGTGCACAAATAATGAATTGTAGTCTCTAAAGGGACTTGCAGTCAAGAACTCAGGCCTCCCAACCATCCATGCTCTTATGCATATCTGCATTCCTAGCCAAGGCACCTCCATTCAGAAGACTCTTTATAAGGAACCTTTGGCCAATGTGTATCTGTCACCTTTACTGAAAATATTTTATCATGGATTCTTAAAAACATTTTATCCCCTCTAACTCAATAGTTAGTACTTTCCACTCTTAAACCTTCCTTCTCTTTCTTCCTTCTACCTCCAGGTCCATAAATGGAAGGAGCTTTTTGTTTGGGGCTCCCTCAACACTGAGACAATTCCTCCCACCCAGTGATTTATCTGACCTTCACCTGGTGCTCTTTCACAGTTGAAAATGAAACAGTGGTGAAGCTAACACTGTGTACTCTTGGATATCTTGCTTATAGTATCACAATAAGGGATTAAATGCTTGACTGTTATTTCACTTAGGCTTATTATCTTAATGACTACCTGGAAGCTCAGATCTTTCTAGCTCAGCTCAGCTATTGACAGAAAAATGCAAAACCTCTTAAGACCTGGGCTCAGAATTGACCCAGATCCCTTCTGCCCACATTGGCCAAAGTAAGACATGACTGAGTCTAGAATTAAAGGCCATGGAAAGGGTGAGGATAGGAAGGGTGAAGAACTGATGCCAATGATTCAGTCTACCATAGGTGAAATAGGGGCAAATTTCCTGCCCATAGGTGGTTAGACAACCTCTTGGCTCAGCCCAGCATCCTCAGTTCAGGTGGCTATTGATGCTTCTGGGTCATATGCACAAATGAGTTGTTGTCCTGGAGAGCTGCCCATGAGTGACTAAACCCTGATCACCAAGCTTATATTGGGTCCCTTACCTAAACATTCAACAAGTATTTTTTGAGCACCTACTTTGTGCCAGAAACTGTCACTGGGAATGACACAAAAACCATGAGAAACATATTTGCTGCCCTGATGGAAATTAAACAAAATTTAAATGTAAAAAATAAAAATACAATAATTTCAAGTGCTATAAAGGTAACAACGTACTCAATCAAAGACGAAATGAAAAACTTCATTAGATTAGGTGGTTGAGAGCAGCACAATCTAGATGAATTGTTTTAAGCAGAGCCAGAACTCCTCCAGAGAGGTTGATGAAGGGGCAAATTGCATGCACATAGTTGGTATTTGCAAATGCTAAGATGGATATTGAGGACATATTATCCTTCATGGAAAGAAGCAGACCTTTGAAGAGGATGCAGGGGTTCACTTTGTTTTAAGGGAATATCTCACCTTTTCTTATTTTTAGTAGCTGCATTATAGCTGCTTATCCTGGGGCACCTACGCCACTCAGTCGATTAAGAATCAGTCCTTGGCTCAGGTCATGATCTCAGGGTCCTGCGATTATCCAGCCCTGCACTGGGCTTCCTGCTCAGTGGGAAGTCTGCTTCTCCCTCTTTCTCTCCCTCTGCTCCTGCCTGTCTCTGTTCATGTTTCTCTCTCAAATAAATAAATAAAATATTTTTTAAAAGTAACTGCTTATCCTAATATATGCAGGAGATCCCTCTTCTCTAGGGAAAGTCTCTAGGGGGAACCACACAAGGAATTATGTTTTTGGAGAAGAATGCTTCTTGTCTTTGAGTAAGGAGGATCCAACTTTTTAAAAAAATTTTAAAAATTTTTTACTTATTTACTTGAGAGAGAGAGAGATAGAGATGGTGACAGAGAGAGAGAGAGAGAGAGAGAGAGAGCACACGAGCACAGAAGAGAGGGAGAAGCAGGTTTCCCATGAGGGAGTCCAAGATGGGGTTTGATCCCAGGACCCTGGAATCATGACCTAAGCCAAAGGCAGACACTTAACTGAGTCATCAGGCATCCCCTTTTAAAATATTTATTTACTTATTTATTTATTTTAGAGAGAGAGAGAGACAGAGATAGTGGCAGAGATAGACAGAGCATAAGCAGGGAAGAGAGGGAGACCAGCTTTTTTAAATGAATGAAAATTTGGGTTTTATATTTACTGCACAATCAAAGCACCTCTCAATGGCTGTCAAGGGCAACCAAAGAACAGAGTAGAGGATGGAGAGAGGGAGAGATAAAGGATGTGTGGGTGGAAAGTAAAAAGTCTGGGAAGAGGCTGAGAAGAACATTCTGAGCAGGGAGAGAGATTAAAGAGTGGGGACACTGCCTGGGAGATGCAGAGAGAGCTGGCTGAAAGGATGACATCCCAGGACCCATTTTGGATCTGAGACTTTGCTATCTAACTGCCTAGGTTTTAGGAAGGAAAATATGTGCAGACAACTCTTGGACTTTTCCAATTTGTAGCTGAAACAATGGTGCCATGTAAATATTACACCTGGCACAGATCAGGTGAAGAAATCAGAAATTCAGAGTCATTTACTAGTCTGTAAATATCCTTTGAGAATCTAGATCAATGGCTTCAATCCTGTCAAAAATTTCTTGATTCACTTTCTGCTATGTGTCAAGCAGCAGAGCCCTTTCTGTAGAAATAACATGGAGATTTGGTTGTCTGCCTTACAAAGCTCTAAGATTTTTTTTAAAAAATCACTTATTTGCAAAGCTTCACTGGGCCTTCATTTCTTTGTAAAATGAATGGGACAGGGTAGGTATACGTGGAGGGTTGTATTGCCTATGATTTGAAGGGGATGGACAGAATCACCATCAAACCCAATGTTCTTACATTCTAGCAAGTTTGCTGCAAATCAGATGGAAGAAAATTGTGTAGCTTCCATTTCCATCATGATTAATTTCAATAAAACTAAATAATTTTATGAATGATATTATTGTGCTTTCTTCCCCTTTAAGGACAAGGTATAATTTTTAAAATGCAGGTCAGTGGTAAAGTGTTCTCTGTTCTCTTTCTATCTATGCCCAGCTCCATTAGTCCAGGCTGCCCCAGTCTCTCAGCTCAGCTGAATGGTTACCTCTTATTTTCTGTTCTCCATCCTCTTTGTCTGCGATCAAATCAGGGATCCTTCCATTCTACAGCCTGATCCTTGCTGCTGTTTTTCATATTACATGCTCATTATTTCAGCTGTATTTTCAATGCTCTTTCATTACCCCTCTTATGTGTCCACCCACATCTCCACCTACAGTGTCTATAATGTGCTTTCTATCTACTGTAGCTTAATAAAGGGGAAATTATGCTAATTTTATTCAAACTTTAGAAAAGTAAAACCTGTACCATTATTATTCTGCCCCTCTTTCCCTTTTATTTATTCATTTCAAAAGAAAAAGTGTCTAATCATCTGAGAAAATTGTACTTGCACAATGTTAACCACTTTCCTATTTAATTAAGTAGATTTTTCCAATTGAGTTTGGATGAATTAAGAAAGCCAGTCTTCTGAGTAGCCAGGTTCTGATGCAATTAGGGGCTGGGTCCAAGGCAACTTCAGTGTCAGCTAATACTTTTGGTGCATGGGAGGTAGCCTGGAAGGCTGCATATGCTGTTTTGCGGGTGAGGGGCACAATTTCTAGAGACAAAAGTCCAAGGATTTATACATAATCAAGATCTTAGAGTCAAGCAGCCTGCTTCCACATTAAATATAGCCTTCATTAAGCAAGGGATCTTTGCTTGCAAATGCCTACAGGTAGAAAGTTTATCTTAATGTCTAGAAGAAGAATTTCTTTGTAAGCTTAGACCAGCTTTGTTGAAAAGATCCTTGGATAAGGATGCAGAGCGGGAGGATTGAGTTTCCAATGCCCAGAGTCCTCTGAGGAGGAGAAGCTAACTAAGCACTGTTTGGGCAGAGTTTGGGGAAGGAGAGATAGCCAGTGGCCGAAATCTCAAAAAATGGACTTAGAGCAGAGATAAGTCTGTTTGGGAGTATTCACATGAAATACTGTATGTTGTCCAACCTAATTCTTCCCTGTGGCCCCACAAAATCTTCCATAAAACCTAGAATATATTTGGTATAATTGGTCTTTTTTGCAGAGATTGGTTAAGGGACCAAGACAGCATTAAGTTCAGCTCAGGGAAAGATCATGCTCAAGACTCCTGGATAAAAGCTGCATCTGGCAACTGGATTTTACAGATTTATTTTTCCTTCGCATGCAATGTATTTTATCATTGTCAAGGAACTTTAAGGGTCTTGATGTGTGGATAATGTTGTGTTGGGAGCTGAATAATTGAGTCAGATTCACATAGATTCTGTCTACATGCTGCCAGAACAAACAAGTAACTGTGTTCCACTCTGAGAAAAAGTTAATCACATTGGCTACGTAACTTACCACATAATTGAAAATGTACGCACGTTTAACTGAAATTTTTACATTTTCACACATTACATAAATTCCATGTCCTGCTCCATCAGTCACTTTTGTTTTTTTCTAAACACTTTTAGATTTCAGACTATCTAATCCAAACCTTTTATTTTCTAGATGAAAAATATAAAGGTTGAGAGATTTGCCGAAAAGCAAGCAGTTAGCTACTGAAGTGAAGCAGGGTTAGACTTTGAGATCCTTTGACTCAGATATCTTCTTAATTTGTGTAAATATATGCAGTCAGCCATTGGGTAGAAAAAAATTTACAAATCGGATTTAAATGAACTGAACTTTATAAGCCAGGAGAAAAGAGAGAGAGAGACAGAAAGAGTAGGAGAAAGAAAGATTTTAAAGATTTTGCATATTTCTACTCCAAATTTCAGTCAGAGAATCAGCATAAAATGCAGGGTTAGAAATGGTTTTCTCTTTGCCTGTCTCAGATGCTGCTTACATCTCATGATGGAAGCATCTTAGCCCACTGAGTGTCATCATATCTTTAGAGATATATATTTTTATAAATAATTTGATCACTAAAATCACAGCAACACTTCATTTGATTTTAAAATGTAAAAACAATAACAAACTCTAATTGTTGGAGGAAAAGCTGTCTGTGTTGTTGAACTTGGTGAGTCAGTCCCATTGCAGCTTCTTTCTACAAAGTGGATGAGGGAATGAATTGCTTTTTTACAGATACAATCTATCAAATACCCAGAAGAGTTTAGAAAATAATACAACATACATCAAAATACTTGCCACTCAGAACTCAGATTTAACAGTTATTTTGCCATATTGGCTACAGAATTTCCTTTTTAAAGATAAGGTTAGGAGACTATTAGCATTCCATCATGAAACATTTCTTCCTATTGCCCCCACTATCTGGAGGTAATTAGTATCCTTGAATTGGTATATAACATTTCCACGATGTTTCAGGCATTCACTACCTACCTACATAACCATAAACCAGATTTGATGTTTATATTTGAAACATACGGTTATGGATTGATTTATGTTCCCCCAAAATTCCTATGTTGAAGTCTTATTCCTCTGTCCCTCAGAATGTGACCTTACTTGGAGATAGTGTTGTCGAGGATGTAATCAGTTAAAATGAGGTCATATTGAAGTAGGATGTGTCCCTAATCCACTGTGACTGTTATCCTTACAAAAAATAGAAATTTGGAAACAGACACACCTCTTCCAGCTTTGAGATACAATTAACACATAATATTTTATAAATTTAAGGTGTGCAATGTGAAGATTTCATATTCCTATGTATGGAAAATGTTTATCACAATATGGATAGTTAATGCATCCTTTCCCTCACATAATTATCATTTTGTTGTTATTATCATGAGAAGACTTAAGATTTACTCTCAGCAGATTTTTCTCTTCCTTCTATCCTTCCTTCCTCCCTTCATTCCTTCATTGCTTCCTTCCTCCCTCCTTTCCTCCCTCCCTCCTTCCTTCCCTTCCTTCCTTCTTCCTTCCTTCCTTCCTTCCTTCCTTCCTTCCTTCCTTCCTTCCTTCCTTCCTTCCTTCCTTCCTCTCCTCTTTTTTTCTTCTTTTTTTTGTTTCAGTAGAATTCAGTGATTCATCACTTACATACAACTCCCTGTGCTTATCCTAACAAGTATCCTCCTTAATGCTCATCACCCAATTACCACCTCCCCTCCAGCAACCCTCAGTTTATTTCCTGTAGTTAAGGGTCTCTTATGGTTCATCTCCCTCTCTGTTTTTATCTTATTTTTTCCTTCCCTTTCCCTATGTTCATCTGTTTTGTTTCTTAAATTCCACATATGAGTGAAATCACATATTTGTCTTTCCCTGACTATTTCCCTTAGCATAATACACCCTAATTCCATCCACATTGTTGCAAATAGCAAGATTTCTTTTTTTGATTGCCAAGTAATATTCCATTTTGTATATATACCACATCTTCTTTAGCAATTCACCAGTCAATGGACATTTGGGCTCTTTCCATAATTTGCTCTTGTTGATAATGCTGCTATAAACATTGGGGTGCATGTACCCCTTCAAATCAGCAATTTTGTATACTTTGGATGAATATGTAGTAGTGCAGTTGCCGGGTCAGGGTAGTTTTATTTTTAACTTTTTGAGCAACCTCCATACTGTTTTCCAGAGTTGCTGCACCAGTTTGCATTCCCACCAACAGTGAAAAAGAGTTCCTCATTGTCTGCATCCTTGCCAACATCTGTTGTTTCCTGAGTTGCTAATTTTAGCCATTCTGACAGAAGTGAGGTGGTATCTCACTGTAGTTTTGACTTGTATTTCCCTGATGCTGAGTGATGTTGAGCATCTTTTCATGTGTCTGTTAGCCACCTTGTTATCTTCTTTGGAAAAGTATCTGTTCATCCCCTCGGCCCATTTCTTAACTGGATTTTTTGGCTTTGGGGTCTTGAGTTTGATAAGTTCTTTATAGATTTTGGATATTAGCCCTTTATCTGATATGTCATTTGCAAATATCTTTCCCCATTCTGAATTTTACCTTTTAGTTTTGTTGATTGTTTCCTCTGTTGTGGAAAATTTGTATCTTGATGAAGTCCCCATATTTCATTTTTGCTTCTGTTTCCCTCACATCTAGAAATGTGTCTAATAAAAAGTTGCTGCCTATTTTCCCCTCTAAGATTTTGATGGTTCCCTGACTTACATTTAGGTTTTTCATCCATTTGGAATTTATTTTTGTGTATGGTGTTAAGAAAGTGGCCCAGCTTCAGTTGAAGAGATCATCTTTTCCCAGTATTTTCTACACTATTCTTTCTTGATTTGTCAAAGATTAGTTGACCATAAAGTTGTGGGTCCATTTTTGGGTCCTCTATTCTGTTCCCTTGATCTATGTGTCTGTTTTTATGCTAGTACCATACTGTCTTGATGACTATAGCTTTGTAATACAGCTTGGAGTCCGGAATTGTGATGCCTTTCCCTCTGATTTTCTTTTTCAACATTACTTTGGCTATTCGGGGTCTTTTCTGATTCCACAAAAGTTTTAGAATTGTATGTTCTAGCTCTGCGAATAATGCTGTTGTTATTTTGATAGGGATTGCAATGAAATGTAGATTGTTTGAGGTAGTATAGACATTTTTAAAATATTTTATTTTATTTTATCTTTTCAGTGTTCCAAGATTCATTATTTATTTAAAAATATTTGTTCTTCTAATCCATAAGCATGGAAAATCCATTTCTTTGTGTCTTCTTCAACTTCCTTCATAAATGTTCTATAGTTTTCAGTGTACAAATTTTTACCTCTTTGGTTAGTTTAATTCTTAGGTGTCTTACGGTTTTTGGTGCACTTGTAAATGGAATCAATTTCTTGATTTCTCTTGATTTCTACTTCATTATTGGTGTATAGAAATACAAGAAATTTCTGTAGATTGATTTTATATCCTGTGACATAGCTGAGTTCCTATATCAGTGCTAGCATTTGTGTGTGTGTGTGTGTGTGTGTGTGTGTGTGTGTGTGTGTGTGTAGTCTTGGGTGTTTTACATAGAGGATCATGTTGTCTCTGAAGAGTGGAAGTTTGACTTCTTCCGTGCCAATTTGGATGACTTTTATTTTGTTTTGTTGTCTGATTGTTGAAGCTAGGACTTTCAGTACTATGTTGAGCAGCAGTGGTGAGAGTGGACATCCCTGTCATGTTCCTGACTTTAGGGACAAAGCTCTCATGTTTCCCCATTGAGGATGATATTAGTTGTGGGTCTTTCATATATGACTTTTATGATATTGAGATATGTTCCTTCTAGCCCTACTTTCTTTAGAGTTTTTATCAAGAAAGTGTGCTGTTATGTCAAATACTCTTCCTGGATCTATTGAGAGGATCATATGGTTTTTATCCTTTCCTTTACTAATGTGGGGGTATCAAATTGATTGATTTGTAGATATTGAACCACTCCTGCAACCCAGGAAAAAATCCCAATTGATTGTGGTGACTAATACTTTAAGTGTAGTGTTGGATTCAATTAGCTAATATCTTGTTGAGAATTTCTGCATCCATGTTCATCAGGGATATTGGTCTGTAATTTTCCTTTTTAGTGGAATCTTTATCTGGTTTTGGAATCAGAGTGATGCTGGCCTCAGAGAATGAGTTTTGAAGTTCTTCTGCCATTTCTAGTTTTTGGAACAGCCTCAGAAGAATAGGTATTAGTTCTTCTTTAAATGTTCGGTAGAATTCCCCTGGGAAGCCATCAGGCCCTGGACTCCTGTTTGCTGAGAAATTTTTGATTACTGATTCAATTTATTTCCTGGTTATTGGTCTGTTCAAGTTTTCTATTTCTTCCCAGTTTTGGTAGTTTATATGTTTCTAGGAATTAATCCATTTCTTCCAGATTGTGTAGTTTGTTGGCAATTTATTGTTCATAATACTCTTTTATAATTGTTTGTACTTTTGTGGTGTTGGTTGTGATCTCTTTTTCATTCATGATTTTATTTATTTGGGTTATTTTTCTTTTCTTTTTAATAAGTCTGAATAAGGGTTTATCAAATTTGTTAATTCCTTCAAAGAAACAACTCCTAGTTTCATTGATCTGTTCTACTAGGTTTTTTTTAAGATTTTATTTATTTGACAGAGAGAAACACAGCCAGAGAGGGAACACAAGCAGGGGAAGTGAGAGGAGAAGCAGGCTTCCTACCGAGCAGAGAGCCCCATGTGGGACTCGATCCCGGGTCTCTGGGATCATGACCTGAGCCGAAGGCAGTTGCTCAGCCAACTGAGACACCCAGGCGCCCCTGCTCTACTGTTCTTTTACTTCTATATTTATTTCTTTTCTAATCTTAATTATTTCCCTTCTTCTGCTATTTTTAGGCTTTATTTACTGTTTTTTTTTTAGCTCCTTTAGCTATAAGTGTAGGTTATATATTTGAGACTTTTCTTGATACTTGAGTAAGGCCTGTATTGCTATATACTTCCCTCTTATGAGCACCTTTGTTGCATCCCAAAGGTTTTGGACGGTCATGTTTTCTTTTTTTTTGTTTGTTTGTTTCTTTATTTATTTATTTATTTTTATTGTTACTAAAATTTTTTTTCCAGTGTTCCAAGATTCATTCTCCATTCCCCACACCCAGTGCTCCACGCTTTAGGTGTCCCCAGTACCCACCACCAGGCTCCCCATCCCTCCACCCCCCTCCTTCTAAGTCCCTCAGTTTGTTTCTGTGTCCAAAGTCTCTGTTGTTTCATTTCCCTCCCTAGATTACCCTAGTTCCCATTTACTTTCTTTCTCCCACTGTCCTCCAGGTTACCCCTCATGCACCGCAAGTAAGTGAAACCATGTGATACTTGACTTTCTCTTCTTGGCTTATTTCACTCGGCATAATCTCTTCCAGTCCACTCCATGTTGCTACAAAAGTTGGATATTCATCCTTTCTGATGGAGGCATAGTGTTCCATTGTATATATGTACCACATCTTCTTGATTCATTCATCTGTTGATGGATACCTTGGTTCTTTCCACAGTTTGGCGATTGTGGCCATTGCTGCAATGAACATTGGTGTACATATGGCCCTTCTTTTCACTACATCTGTATCTTTGGAGTAAATGCCCAGTAGTGCAATTGCAGGGTCATAAGGTAGCTCTATCTTTAATTTTTTAAGGAATCTCCACACTGTTTTCCAAAGCGGCTGCACCAGTTTACATTCCCACCAACAGTGTAAGAGGGTTCCCCTTTCTCCGCAGCCTCTCCAACACTTGTTGTTTTCTGTCTTGTTAATTTTGGCCATTCTGACTGGTGTAAGGTGGTATCTCAGTGTG